>CM046449.1:5481733-5577590 GCA_025506515.1 Flaveria trinervia
CTTTCTTCTTTTCCAACTCCTGCTCCATCTTATCCAGTGTTTCAAATGTATCACTGACAAGGGTGTCACCCAGATTGGGGACTACATTTCCCTCGTTGTCAGCATACTCTGGATAATGTTATGCTGTGACGTCTTTAATCTCGATCTCATCCACATCGTTAAGCTCATCATCACTATCCATGTCAACGGCAGGAGCATCCTTCACAATCTCATCTAGATTTAGTCGGAACATTTCAGCCAGTTGCTCATCAGTAAGGTCATGAATTATTTCTCCTTCTTCAGGAGTGTAACTCATAGACCTCCTGACGATCCCTTGCAGATCAAGTATCATTGTGAGTTAAGACTTGATCTGCTGAAGGGGAGCAACATCGTACTCATCTTGCTGAGATGAATGATCTGCTTGATTTAAACATATAAACACATCAACCATTAGTTAATAATCAAGACAGAAACACATTAACTAAATATAAACATTATGTATATGAGTTTAATACAATATTCAATTACACATGATTTAAATTACATAAACATCTATGCATTACGTTTGTCTTGAATCATGTGCTCCTCTGCTGTGGGGCTGATGTTAAGGCACCTTGATCTTGATTCTTCTTGGTCGGCCTCTCACTAGCTTGTGTGGAACCCGAAGCGTATGGATCTCCTCCTTCTTCATCATCTCCTCCATCCTCATCATCTCTCCCTCTATGTCATCCTCTTCATCATCACCTTCGTTATCACCATCATCATCATCATCATCATCACTATCATCATCATCATCATCATCTCCCTCTCGTATCTTTAGAGGCTCATCCTTGGTGCCTTTAAGTTTGAGCATGATGGTCCTTTTGGCATCCTCCAACTCCTCGATCTTCTTAGTAGATAGCACGTTCTGCTCCTTGAGTTGGGCAATCTCTTGACTTTGAGCAGCCATATGCTGAGCCTGCTCCTCTATCTGCTGTCGTAGCTGAGCAGTCTTCTCGTCATCGGCAGCCAACAACTTCAGCACCATTCGATTTAGTGCTGAAAGCTGTTCCTCTACCCTACTGGGAGGTAGAGATGATCCTGAGGGAAAAGATGGGTGATATCATGGTCCTGCATGGTGGCTAGTGGTGGTGGTGGTGGTGGCAGTGGTAAGTATTTATGGTGGTGTATGTGTGGGTGGTGATGGGTATGCTGTAGTGGTGGTGGAAGTGGTGTTGATGGGTGGTGGAGTGGCTGTAGTGGTGATGGAAGTGGTGTAGATGGGTGGTGGAATGGCTGTAGTGGTGATGGTAGGTGAAGTAGTAGTAGTGGTGGTGGTAGCTGTGGTGGAGGTGGAGGTTGTGGCTGTAGCAGAGGTCAATGTGAACTTTAGTCTCTTCCCCTTCTTGCCATAGGGTTGTGCCATTCTCTTCTTCCGTGTGCCTTTAGGCAACGTGGCTCCCCTTTGGCTGCAGGGCGGGTCTGGGATATATGATGGATCAGTATCAGCAGCAACAACATCCCCGGACTCCCCTTGGCGTCCACCAACCACCCGTATACCTCTCTCTGTGGCTACGACACGACTCCCCACCATTCGCACCAGAGACTTCCTCTGACTCCTCCTCCTCTATCTGAAAGTCAGGGTGCATAGGAGCTGGTTCGGGTCCACCCTGACCATCTCCTCCCTGATCAGTATCATGATCATCACCATCGAAATCGGAGGGTAGAACAATATGCTCTACATTTGAATCACTCTCCTCGTGATGCCACTTTCGCCTAGTTGGCGCCACGTAGTCTTCTCTTGCTAAGTGCCTAAATAGTCTCTTTATAGGGGGCTTTACCTGCTTGCCCTTGTACACCTTCATTCTCCCAAGAGTAGTGTCATCCATGATCTCAAGAGATACTGCATCATGGCTCTCCTTGGGTAGCGAAGGAAGCTTCTCATCTATAATCATCTGCAAAAATCTTGGGTACATACAGAAGCCTTCCTTGACTTTGGTCTCAAGATTCTCGATCAAGTATGAGAATATCATGTTGGAGAAGCTGAAGGGGTGATTCAGCACCAGTGCCACGTAGGCATTCTAGAATTGGTCCGATAAGTCATCAAATCCACCCCTTCTTGAAGCAATGCACTTCAGTATAACATGAGCTAGGTACTTGAACTGGGGACACAGGTTGCTTTTATTGAGCACACCTGCATTGATGTCCCCAGAGTACCTCATCCGAAGAAAGCATCCTCTTATGGTAAGAGGATGTAGTCTGGTGGGATAAACAACATCATCTCCTAAATCAAGAACCCGTCTCAGATCAGCTGCTGTGACCTCGATCTCCTGGCCAAATATGGAGCTACGTATACTGTAGGGCTCAGTCGATCGGTCAACAAAAGCACCTTCCCAGAAGGCCTGCTGTATCGACCTATAGGGTGTGCACGGTGTAGATATCGCTCGATAAATCCTCGATCTCTTTAGGAAAGCAATAATGCCAGCAAACTCGACAACATTCCGAGTTGTGGCATCCAAGTGAGCACAAATATTGTGCTTGGTGTTGATGGTCCACCGATCTACCATAAATCTGTAACACAAGACACATATATATTAGATTAGCACATAACAGAAACCAATTCGCTCTAAACTGTTTGAGATCAGTCTGGTTCAATCGTGCGATTGAACCATACGACTGTGTTCTATCGGTTGACTTACCATGCGATTGAGTTCAATCGGGTGACTGATTCAGCGACTGAGTTCAGTCGGGTGACTGAGCCAGCGATTGAGTTCAGTAGGGTGTCTGAGCCTGCGACTGGGTTCAGTCGGGCGACTGAGCTCATACACCTCGTTTAATCGGTCGACTGAGTCATTCTCCCAGCTTAGTCGTGCGATTGAAGTTCATCAGGGTGATAGTTCGCATGACAGACTGTCTGTTCGATTGAAATTCAAATTGTGAGAAAATCCTAATATTAGACATCGTGGTTTGGCTCATTAGAGTCGCAATCACCCTACTTAGCACCTAATAACCTTGATTTCAACATTTTACTTAGTTTTACTAGTTTATTAATCCAACTAAGTGTCGGTTCTATGTTAGGGCCGAATTCAGTCATCTAGGGCACAAAACGATTTCCATTTTAGTAGATTGCACCGCATTGTACCTGTATAAACACCATCGATTGTCAGAATACAACGATTTGTGGTTAAACAAGATCAATAAACAATCGGGCAGAGTAACGGCACTATCGGCGATTTTAGGGCGAATGAGGAGTGATGAGCATATGCGACTGACTTTAGCCCTATTTATATTGAATCTGGTTTCAATCGGGCGACTGGATCCATTCGCTCTTTTCATTCGCGCGATTGATCTCAGTCGTGCGATTGGTTCAGTCGATCATATTCAGTCGGCCGACTGGGTTCAGTCGGGCGACTGACTCATTCGGTCAACCTATTCAGGCGACTGGCTCATTCTTGTAAGCCAGTCGTGTGTATGGTTCATACTCATGCTCCATTCGGTTTACTGGTTCATAAGTATGGTCCAATCGTAAGACTGGTCCATATTCATGGTCCAGTCGTGTGAATGGATCATACTCATGATTTTGACTTTATGACCATTTGACACTTAATTCCTTTTAACTTTTGATCAAACATTTTGAGCATTCGATCATCTCAAACATGACCATTTTAACTTAGACAACTTTTGATCACCTTAGACGTGATCCTTTTAAAACTATTTGTAAACCCGTTTGGTCACCTCAGACATGACCCTTTTTAGTGAGTATATCCCAAACAGAATTCCAATATGTAGTCCGACTTTTAACAACGAAACTGACACACTTAACAAATGAAACTACTAGAACTAAAGGACAAAATTTAAAACATATTTTTGTGATTTCGTGTGAGGTGGAAATCCTATGATAGAAATCTAACAGATTTTTAGGGGGAGAATAGGTTAAGCTGTCTGTTCAAGAATTTTAGGGGGAGAATAGGTTAAGTTATTTTGACCATGAGTAGAACGATTCATTATGGAATCATACAAGTAAATCAAATCATTCGGGACGTGTTACCAAAATCTTTTGATGTTAGATTCTTGTTTTCATCGAGAATCATTAGCAAATTTAGGAAACCATACTAGTACTATAAGATGCACACATTGATTGAGACTTTCAAGAATTGTAGCCACGATGATTTTCAGTATACTTGTCCACTTAAATCCATACACAAACTTTTGACACAGATTGGTGATACACTAGGTTAAATTATTTCAAGAAGCATTTGTGGATCCCACGCTTATATGGTAATCAACATTCCTTAGGAGATTTTTGAGCGATCTACGGGTATTTTGACAAGAAGAAACTATTCTTAGAGCTTTCAAAGAGAACCCAAGCCTCAGGTCAGTGCCACCGCACATTAGAGAGGTGGCAAACAACAATGAATTCTAGAATATATAGGTTATGCTTATCCTCAGGTCAGTGTCACCGCACAACAGAGAGGCACACAACCTATCTTCTTGTTTGAGCAATTTTATTCTTTTTACACAGAATGCACCAACAACATAGGTTATTAGTTTGATAGCTTTTTGCATTTTTTTCATGTGCTTTGCTCATATTGTGGTCACCCGCACACATTTGTGGCGTTTATTTTGCTCGTCACCCCTTATTGGAACTCTGTTGATTGTGTTAACCAGGGATAAGATGATAACCCACAGCTTGTTAAACAACTTAGTTTGATCTTGAGATCACCAACGAGGTCTACTTATCTATTCTGTTGAATCCACCAACACATCATCTAATGGTCTAGCAAACTCTAGGTCTACTTTCTCCGTGTTACCTTAGTAGTAGCTAGTTTTACTATCATTTTTCCCTTTATTTTTGCTTAGACTTCTCAGACTTATACTTTGAATTTCGCATCTAATTCAATTTAAATCTTTTAAAGTCCCAAATTCTTTGTTCCCGTGTACTATCACTTTCCATAGTCGTTGAATCGATATCTCAGATACAATCTTATTTCTTTTAGCTTGCCTGTCCCTTCCCTCCTTCTTCCTTTTTTTAAATACTAACTTAACCTATTCTCCCCCTAAAATTCTAAAACCGTAAATGATTTGTGTTTTTAGGATTTTAATAGGCGAAGAAATAAAACCACTAAAATTAATAAAATAAAATAAAATAAAATAAAATAAAATAAAATAAAATAAAATAAAATAAAATAAAATAAAATAAAATAACAAAAAATAAAAGAAAAATGGACTCGATGCATCGGACTAAACATGTTCATCTTCTGGAATGACATCACTTTTCTTTTTAACGCCGTTGACCTCTAATAGATATAGAAAACGTGGTTTATCAAAGGCTTTTGTGTAGAGGTCGGCGCGTTGAAAATCCGTATTTATTTTAACCACATCGATTAAATGTTTTTCAAAGCAATCACGTATAAAATGATATTTAATTCCGATGTGTTTGGTTTTAGGATGTTGGACCGAATTTTTGGCTACGGCTATTTCAGCAGAATTATCAACAAATATAGGAGTATTAGAGAATTGCAAACCGTAGTCCCGCATTTGCTGTTGAATCCAGATGATTTGTGAACAGCAACTTGCAGCATCAATATATTCGGCTTCACAGATTGACAGAGCAACTGAGGTCTGCTTCTTACAATGCCAGGTTACTAATCTCCTCCCAAAGAATTGACATCCTGTTGATGTGGATTTGTAGTTCATTTTGCAGCCGCCATAATCCGAGTCACTGTACGCGGTAAGCTCAAAGTCATCATCATGAGGATACCACAACCCTAGTGTTGGTGTACCCTTCAAATAACGACATATCCTTTTAACCCCTATAAGATGGTTAACTTTTGGTTTTGCTTGATATCTTGAACAAAGACACGTCGCATACATGATATTAGGTCTTGAGGCAGTGAGGTACATGAGGGATCCAATCATTCCTCGGTACATGGTGGCATCAACCAGATCACCATTCTCGTCGGATGCTACATCATGGTTTGTAGCAAGTGGAGTCCCAGCTGCGGAAGCATTCTCCATGTCAAACCGACTGAGAATATCCCCTACATACTTGTTCTGATGTAGAAATATCCCCTTTGGTGTTTGATCCACCTGTAACCCGAGAAAGAACTTCATCTCTCCCATGGCACTCATTTCAAATTCTGCCTTCATTACTGCTTTAAATTCTTTACATAAGTCTTCGTTCTTGGAACCGAAGATTATGTCATCAACATAAATCTGAACAAGCAGTAGATCACCATCCTTTTCTTTGATGAATAGTGTACAGTCAATTACACCTCTACGAAATCCGTGTTTCACAAGGTGCGTTGAGAGTTTTTCATACCGTGCTCTTGGGGCTTGGTGAAGCCCGTAGAGAGTCTTATCCAGTTTGTAAACTCTGTTCCGATGATATGGATCCACAAATCCTTCATGTTGACTGACATACACTGTTTCCCGGATTTCACCATGAAGAAATGCACTCTTGACATCCAGTTGATAGACTTTAATTTTATGTAAGAGGCATAGGCTAGGAGGATACGGATGGCTTCCATTCTCGCCATAGGTGCAAATACTTCATTGTAATCAATTCCATTAACTTTTCGAAATCCTTGAACTACAAGTCGAGCCTTGTTCCTGATTATGACCCCTGGTCATCTTTCTTGCATTTCAACACCATTTGGTGCCAATGACCTTAGCACCTTTAGGTTTATCCACCAGTGTCCATACACCTAACTTCTTGAACTGAAGAAGTTCTTCTTGCATGGCACTCACCCATGCCTCATCATTTAGGACTTCACTGACATATTTTGGCTCAAACTGAGACACAAAACAACGATATGCACCATCGTGAAGATATCCCTTTTCCATTACCGAGGCATAATCAACTAAATAGAGCTAATTTCTTGTTTGAACTCCTGATCTGACATCCCCAATGACATTTTCCAGAGGATGATAGACATTGAGGCGTGATCCAAGAGTGGTGGGAACAACTACCTCGGAATCAAGATTATGAACATTTGGTTCCGTATTTGAGACAGTAGGAGTGTGATGTTCCGAAGAATCAGAGGCGTCAACGTCAGATGCTTGTGGACTTGCAGTAGTAGGAACATGTTCCTCCTGATTCTTTCGATCATTCTCCAACACTTCATCGTCATAGGAGGAGTCACTTACCTCGAGTGCTCCCCCTGATTGACTAGACAACTCACCTTGTGAGCCAGATGATGTTGAGTCTTGTGATGGTGTGTTTAAGACATCATACATCATTTTGGTTGCTAACTCATCGTCAGAAGTGGAGAGAGGAATGTTGAAGGACTTGAAGAATCCATCATAGTCGAAAAACAATGCGGGTCCTTTTCCAGCCGGAGGAGTGGTGTATCTCTAAACGTCGATGTTACACCACACTTCTACTTGACCCATTGAGTTGTTGTAAACTCTCTTATTCGGTATGTTTTACCTAGAAAGATTCCCTCTTTAGCCTTCTTGCTAAACTTGCCTTCCTGAGTTTTCTTCAGCAATTTACATGGTGCGCCAAACAGTTCGAGGTACTCCAGATTAGGTTTACGTCATTGTAGCAACTCGTAACATGTTTTTCCATGTTGTTTAACTACCAAGACTCGATTCAAAGTGTAACATGCATTTGCCACTGCCTCGTTCCAGAATTGGATAGGCAGTTTCGAGTCTACTAGCATCGTCTTGGCAGTCGCTATCAAGCTTCTGTTCTTCCTTTCAGCAACCCCGTTCATCTGTGGGGTGTAGGCAGATGTGAACTGATGTACAATTCCCTTTTCTTTGCAGAATGCCTCCATCCATTGATTCTTGAACTCTGTTCCGTTGTCTGAGTGGACTTGTCTTACCTTTAGCTTGAAGAGAGATTCTAACGTAGTTACTAACTCTTTGAAGGACTCAAATGTCTCAGATTTAGATTTTAGAAACATTACCCAAGAGAATCTTGAGTAGTCATCTGTAACTACATAGCAGTACAAGTCGCCGGCGATGCTCCTTGTACTAACTGGACCAAATAGATCCATGTAAAGAAGCTCAAGAGGCAGTTCTATGGAATGAACTTTCTTTGCCTTATGAGACTTCTTAGTCTGTTTGCCTTTCTTGCAGGTGACACAAAAATCTGGTAGTTGGAAGTTTTTGACATTTACTCCTCGCACTAGATCATTCTGGATCAAGTGGTTCATCTTCCGTGGATTGATGTGCCCCATTCTCCTATGCCAGGAGATAGAATCCTTCTCAATAGCTTTTGACAAGAAGCACTAAACTTGATGATCCGTTGTGGAGGCTTTTGATAGATCCAAGACGTAAAGGTTGTTATATCTCGAGGCTGACATTAAGACTTGGTCCTCCGGATCACATACTCCTTTTTCAGGACATAGCACTTCGTATTGTCGAAAACTACCTTAAAACCTTTGTCACATATTTGGGAAATAGAAAGCAAATTATTTTGAAGTTGTTGAACATAGTTTACCTTGTCAAACTTCACTTTCTGATTTCCCATTTTCCCTTGAGCCGTGATATAACCACCTTTGTTTCTAGCAAATGAAACATGACCTCCTTTTATTTGTTTGACATTTGACAGGAGTGTCTTGTTCCTAGTCATGTGCCTTGATGCTCTGCTATCTACAATCCAAGTGTTTGTTTTAGTACTATAGCGAACACCCTGCATATTCAATTGAAAACATTAGTTAAGGTGAGGGACCCAAGCCTTAACCGGCTTGGGTGTCCCAGAGGCATCACACATCATAAATTCTACCCATTGTCCATTAGAGGGTGAGGGGAGATCATTTTTCTTCTTGTTCTCATTACCAGACATTGAAATAGACTTTTCTTTCCATAAGCCAGCTTTGTGTAAGGTCTGTTTGTGGTAGACAAACAACTAGCTAATGGGTTGAACTTTAGGTTCACTGACCCTTTTAGTGGAGTCATGGATCTCCTTTTTGAAGAGCTAGTTTTAGTGTCAGAAAGTTCAATTTTATGCCTTGGAGTCTGATAATAAGGACAAGTAGACACGATGTGTCCATACTTTCCACAGTTATAGCATGATCTACTTTCGACATGATGGAGTATTTGTTTCTGCGGAGAAGTGTGTGACACACGTGTGACTTTATTCAGTTTGGGTTTAAACAGTTCTTGTTTTGATGTTTTAACTTGTTTAACTTAATTTTTTGAACCTTGTTAACATCTTTACTCTTTTGTTTACCTGGACTTGGACATGATGCACGTGTTTGGTTAACATGTATGGTCTTTTTAGGTTCAGACTTAGATGTGGTTGAACCTGACTTTATATTATCCTTTTCAAATTGTTCATCCAGATTCACCATAGGCATTTTACCTTTTGATTTGGAAGTGGCCTCCTTTCGTTCAGTGACAGATTCAATTGGTTTACATATGGAATCTGGATCACTTACAAAAGGAGTGGACACCACATGATCCTTGATTGGGTTGTTATTTATTGGTTTGCTTTTGGCATTCAACAAGGTCTCATGTGGTAGCAGAACCACTTTATAACCCAAACCCTCCGTGTTGTTACGTTCTATCACTAAGTGCTGAACTATGTGAGAAGAGCTAGTCCAACTATGCAGTTTTTGTTTTAACGAATTTACTTCTACTTCCAAAACTGCTTTTTGTTTCTTTGTTTCTTCTAGGGAGTTTAGATAGAACTTAATGTCATTAGCTTGGTTAAAAGCCACAACTTCAGTTTCCCTAAGTTGTTTATTTAACAGTTCTCTTTTTTCTTTGTAACTATGCTCATTTAATTTTAAAATACGATTTGCTTCGGTACATAGTTGCAAGTCCTTTACTAGGCTATCATTGTGATCTAATAACCTAGCAAATTTCAAATCTATGCTTTCCCTAAAATTATTAAAATCAAAACAACCATGATTATTGAAAAGTTGATTAATGGAACTTACCTGAGAGGGTGCGGTTGAATCAGCCATCAAAGCAGAGTCTGACTTCTCTGGTTCTGGTGATTCTGAACTTGTTGAACTCGTCCCTTCTTCTGGTAGGTGATCAACCACAGTTGCAGTATCTTCAATATTTGACATCACGCATTCCACTGCAATATCACCTTTGCTTGCTAAGTCGTCATCTAAATCCTCAACACTAGCAATGTTGGATTCTCCCGGAGACATAAACCGAAAGCTCCAATCTTGTCCTTCATCATCCTAAGCAGTCAGGGCTTTAGAATCCTTGCTTGACGAAGTAGGACTACTTGTGGATTTATCTGATGATTGAAAGATGAGAATGGATTCCCATTTCCAGCCTTCTTGGGCTTCACACACTCACCTTTGATGTGCCCCTTTTCCCCACAGTTAAAGAAGGTAACTTTGGTCTTGTCAAAACCAAAAGTTGTGTCCTTAGTGGCAATCAGGTTCTGTCCGGTCTTCTTGACAAACTTCTTAGCTCTCCGGACAGCACTTGCTAAGGCCCACATGATGTCCATTCTCTCCAGCTCTATCTCATCTACCTACTCATAGTCCTCATCTGCCAGATGGCAGTTCCCATTCTTCCTAGCAACTAGTCCGTCATAGGAGTGAATGACAGCTGCTAAGAGATCCATATGCTCTTTATCTACCTCTACAGTTACATTCCCGAGATTCTCGGTCTTCAATTTTGTAGAATTCGCTTCAAGTGCTATGTATTGGGTGCAAGGGGACCCTGATGTGTCAGATCCTGAAGTAGTAGCTTGAGATGGAACAGCTGGACTCGACACGAATGCCGTTTGAAGTGGCGCTCCAGACGTTTTGGCTTGTGGAGTTGAGTTGTACAGTGACAGGTTCTGATCATATGAAGACTTTTGAGCCCTGTACTTCATCCTCAACTCTTCCTCTCTCAGCTTCAGAATGAAGTCGTTGATATCTAACTTCGCCAGCATATCATTCTGTCTGAGGTTGGATACAAAAGAGACCAACTTCTCTCGCAACCCATCTGCAAAGTTTGAAACTTTGTCTTTCATAGACGTTGTAACTCCATGAGTGTGCAACTTACTCATCAAGTGGTAGAACCGATCGATGACATCATCCAAGCTCTCCTTACCCATTAACGAGAAGTTGTCAAACTCCTTCTTCAACGCTTTAGCCTTTAGAGCTTTTAATGAGGCATTTCCATCATACCGTTTTTCCAATGCATCCCACAGCTTCTTTGCTTGCGTGTTCTCAGAAAATTGATGGAAGATGTCCTTAGGAATTGACTGAGTTAGCAATACATATACTTTCTTCTCAGCATTGTATTTTACCTTTTGGCCACCAGTCATGCCGCCTAAGGTAAGTTTGACTCCATTTGCACCTACTAGCATGCTATACCCCGTCTCTATCGATTCCCACAATTGGGATCTACTCCATTTAAGTAGATCTCGAATCTTTGCTTCCATTGTGGGTAATCATCTAACATTATCAGCTTAGGGGGCTTGTTATGATTTCCCACTTCATTTTCCAGAAGCAATAGATTCTGGATCCTTGAATTTCTCCTTACGGTGAACGCTGAATATTGATCCTCCATTACTATCAACTTTGGACTTTAGAACAGTGGGTGTACTTGTGCGACTGAAGGAGTGGGAATGGACACTTCGTGCGATTGAACAATGCGGTTGGCTTAGACGTGCGAATGAACAGATGCGGATGGCTCAATCGTGCGAATGGGCAGGTGCGGATGAACAATGCGAATGGGCAGTTCAGTCGTACGAATGGATGAACGACTGAGTCCAATCGTGCATATGAGGGATGCGTATGGATTTTGTCGTGCGATTGAGTCAATCGTGCGACTGAAGCTGGTGAATATTGAGAATTCGAAGGTTTAAGGTATTTTGACGCAAAAACACGAATTTCTCACTAACCCTAGTTGCCGTATGTCGGAAAACGTTAACTTTTTGACCTGGAGACGTCTAAAACACTATTTGACACAAAAAGATTGCGTTTTTTGAGTGAAAAACACGATTTTTATATCAAAATCGATTGAATCATACATAAATCAAGAGCCAAAGGTCTGATACCACTTGTTAGGACCGTGTACGGTATAGAGTACTAACTGATTTACGTGTATACCAACTCAAATAGTGTGGAATCCTATTTGATTGGCGATCCAATCAGTGAGAACGCGTGTAAAATCAATCCAAGAATGTAACTAAACGTCAAGAATGATAGTAGGACGATTTACAACGATCTATGAACTTGGAACAAGTGTTCTAGGGTCTCTGGACAGCTAGGGTGCGATTTAGTGTGTAGGTATTTGAATTGTTACGTTTTTCCATGAATTAAGTGGTATTTATAGGTTAGGGTTTCTCATTCGTGCGACTAAACCATTAGTATGGTTCAGTCGTGCGACTGAGTCATACGGTTGTTCCATCCACACGACTGAGGCTTCAGTCATCCGACTGAGTCAATCTCATGTCACAATCGTGCGACTGATCCAGTCTCCTAGTTCAGTCGTGCGACTGGTTCATTAGCATGAAGTTGTTCATGCGTATGGTTCATTAGCATGGTCCGTTCGGATGTGAACTTCACACGATTAAGTTTAAGCATGTTTCTCAATCATTGTTGACTAAGAACTATGTAAACAACCACAAACCTATATAGTTAGTTCAATAAGCGTTAAAACACAATAATCAATGAATATTAAACATTATAAGCATAAACCACACATTGTATTTCATTCAACCCTTTCAGTTACATATATGTAAGACATGAAAGACATTTTACATTAAGCTCATAACTAGGTACATATGTATATACATATACATATATATATATATATATATATATATATATATAATATATATATATATATATATTATATATATATATATATGTAGTGTGTGAATTTTAGATGAAATTGGAAGTACATATAGTTTAAGAGAATCGATATGCTGATTTCTTATTTACATGGGTAGGATTTGATCAGTTTCAAGTACAACAAGTTATAGATTTTATTCGGGAGGCTTTTATTTGATTTTCTGGTTAAATGACTTTTTCAACTAAGTTGATTTGCAGAATTAAAGTTCAATGAATGGATGTATGTTTCTTGTCAATTTATTAAATCAATTTCACACAATTTCGGTCAAATTTGTTTTGATTTAGAATGCGTATTCAGTTTCAAGTTAAATGGGTCTTAACCGACAAGTGTTTTGATTAAAAATTTTGAATAGGTTTGAAACATCTACGTAAATTGAATGGATCGATTCGATTGGTTCAATTGGGACTAATTATAGGACTTTGGTGTTGCCAGAACACCACCGAAGATCGACCGGAGAAGGATGGCAAGAAATACGGGGATAAGGAATTATCAAGAATGATAAGCCAACTAACCATGTTGGAATCATCTCAATGATAAAAGCAACTAAGTGGTTAAGAAAGGATGCTTGGGATATCTGATTGTATTCATAAAGGTGAAAATGAAGAAAATCGAAGATATACACGTTGTAGTAGAATTTGCCAAAATCTTTCTAGATGAATTACCAGGAATTTAAGTTGATCGGGAAGTTGAATTTAGGGTTAATCTAGTACTAGTTACAACACCTATATCTAAAGCTAATATAGATAAGCATCAACTGAAATAAAGGAATTAAAGCAACAGTTTGATGAACTATTGGAGAAAGGGTTTATAGATTTTATACATGTTTTTTTTTTGTTTTGGAGAGCTCCAATTCTTTTTATCAAGAAGAAATATGGATTTATGCATAAATGTATTTAGTATCAAGAATTTAACAAAGTAACCACTAAGAACAGTATATGTGCTTCTAATAATAGATGTTATGTGATCAACTTCATAAAGTGTGTTATTTTTTCATGATTGATTGTAGATTTGGTTACCACCAACTTGAAGTTCAAGAAGAAGATATTCGTAAGACTACTTATGAGTTCAGTGTTATGCCTTTTCGACTCATTATTGCCCATATAGCTATTATGGATATGAAGAATCATATTTGAAGACTTTATCTAGATACGCTTGTAAACATGTTCATAGATTATATTTTCATCAATTATAATAATCAATATGAACATACTGATTGGGTCGTGAAACTTCAATGTTTAAAGGCTTTCATGTTTTTCATATCAATTCATGATAAATAGAGTTACCTTTGGGATATTATTCTGTTTGTAGGTTAAACATGAAGTATACAAAGAAGTTCAAAGAAATGGGACAAAAATTGGAGCTCAGGAGGTGAAGAAATGTAAAAGAGAGTTGCTAGACAACAGAAACTTAAAATGAGCATAACTTTAGCTAGGAAAAAAGTTACGGGACCCACAACCTATCAACAGGAATAGGTTGCCTTTATGGTACCTTGGGTGCAGCCATAACAAAGTTACGAGCTGGTGTGAACTTGCGTTTCTTGTGTTCTAAGACGTTTCATTCTTACTCTCTTTGCTGCTTCAGGAACCACCTTTTCAGTCTTCTTAGCACTTTTGACAGACAAGGTGCCCGCTCGAATGTGGTTTTCAATAATTTGAACGGTGATGGTAAGGGAATCTTCCAAAGTTATGGGTCTACTTCCTACCACGGCATCTTGCATTTGAGGTGGCACCCCCTTGATGAACTTCTCAATGTATGAGGAACAATGTTGACCATATGGGACAAATGATGCTCTACTCGTGATGCCTAGTTGAGTAGGTGAAATGATCCACCATCTTGCTTGAGATTCCAGTATTATTCCTCCAATTTTTGTAGTTCACTTCTCAGGCATAACTTTTGGATAGCAATGTTCTTGAACTCATCCTAAGCTAATGCCAACACAACATTAGCACCACGGTTCATTTTCTCACTATCCCACTATGTAAGTGCCCTTTGTTGAAGCATACTCGTGGCATAACGGACTACGAGCACCTCGGGACACTCATAATTAATGAAAGTGTTTTCCATGCTTTCGAACCAATCGAGAAGTCTAGTGGCTCCTTCCTTCCCACTAAAGCTAGTGGGTTTGCTTGAGCTAAAGTGCTTAAACGTACAAGTTTGGTTATTTTGCCCTTGGTTCACACTATTCTCTCCTTGCCCATTACCATTGTTACTTAAGTTGGTCCTCATGGTGCTATTCAGTTCAAAACATGGTCGATATGACAACAACCATTTGACGGAAAATCATGGTGGCTAATTTGCAGTTGGAACTTCCACGCTTTCCATGATGACGAGACATGTTGGATACAAAGTAAGTTAGTCATAGGAATTTGGAGGTAAAAGATAATAAATCAAACAAAGATTATTCAAAACTTGTAAAACACACATGGAATGATTCCATTTTGTAACACATTACCATTTGAAAATGTTGACACATCAAGGTGAGTTAACAGAAACTTGTGTATATTGACAATAGTTTATCACTCATCCCAGAAATCTCCAGGTAAGTATAACTTGTCCCGCAGGATTTATGCGAAATGCTTACCTTAGCTCGAAGTCTTTTTGCTAGGAAATTCATAATACAGGTGTCTATAAGTCACAACAATTTCTTTAAGTTCATGGAATTAAAACATTGATCATATTTTCATAGATTAGAAATAAAGTCTAAAGATTTGAACCTTCGATATAAACGTACGATCCCACGTGTCGTCAAGAATAAGTTTAAGAGATTTCATTCGTCGGGGAATAAAGGATTAAGAATAAGTTTTAGGGGAGACAAGGCAACCAAGTTTTTCAATTACAAGGCAATCCTAACTAAAGGCATCATGTTGCATATTATGAGGCATTCCTAAATAGGTAGCATCATGTAGCATGCAACATATATATATTTACAAGATCATAAAGTTTTTTCTTATGAGGTTCATGCATCACTATAGTCTAGGTCACCATTCTAATAACCTAAATCCCAATAGTTATGGGCTCTCATACCAATCTATCACATCCCAACCTTAACGGCAGAAACGTCGAGATGTGAGAGTTATGATTGTTCACAGCCACATAACGCTACCAATAAATGTAAATATAATTATCCATAAGTTTTATAAAGCATTACAATCCAAAAGTCTCAAACAAGTAACATAAAAAATTGTTCCAAGTTTTCAAGATATTTTATTAATTTCCTAGGTCCAAATCTTAGGTGTAAGCATGCTTTAAAGATAATCATCAATCTTGGTCTTTTCTGAAACATGTTAAAATAAAAGGTCAACTATAAAAGTTAGTGAGTTTCCATGGGTCAAGCATGCATGCCTGCATGCATGCACATACATACATACATACATACACACACACACACATACATACATACATACATACATACATACATACATACTACACATACATACATACATACATACATACATACATACATACATACATACATACATACATACATACATACATACATACATACATACATACATACATACATACATACATAATACATACATACATACATACATACATACATACATACATACATACATACATACATACATACATACATACATACATACATACATACATACATACATACATACATACATACATACATACATACATACATACATACATACATACATACATACGTACATACATACATACGTACGTACATACATACGTACGTACATACATACGTACATACATACATACATACATACATACATACATACATACATACATACATATACATACATACGTACATCGTACATACGACATACGTACATACGTACATACGTACATACGTACATACGTACATACGTACATACGTACATACGTACATACGTACATACGTACATACGTACATACGTACATACGTACATACGTACATACGTACATACGTACATACGTACCACGTACATACGTACATACGTACATAGTACGTACATACGTACATACGTACATACGTACATACGTACATACGTACATACGTACATACGTACATACGTAACATACGTACATACGTACATAGTACATACGTACATACGTACATACGTACATACGTACATACGTACATACGTACATACGTAAATACGTACATACGTACATACGTACATACGTACATACGTACATACGTACATACGTACAATACATACATACATACATACATACATACATACATACATATATTATATATATATATATATATATATATATATATAAGTTTACAGAAAATAATTAGATGATTTTTAAAAATAAATAAAGTTTAGAAAACTAATTTTTTTAATATTAGAATTTTCTATTTTTTTAAGGGCTAAAAAGCCAAAAGAAGTTGAGGGTGCCCGGGTTCGAACCGGGACCTCAAGTTATGAAGGTGAGTGTGTAACCCATAGAGTAGGGCCACAGCCGTGGTAAGTAATGGTTTTTAAATTACATAAACACAATTATAAAGAAACCCCTAAATCTCCAAGAACACTAGAACGATTGAATCCAATATTGAACATCAATTTGATGTTATTAACCAAATTAACCATGGGGCTTTTGTTCCCCATGTAATTTCGAGTATATGCATGTGTTTAAGTTACTTGAATTAAATGAATCTGATGTGCATGTATGAGGAACAAGCCACAACTGTGGCGAAAGTGTTCAGGTTGTAGTCGTTGATATTGTCCAAATTAGTTGCAAGTAAGCTTCTAAGGAGAAGGATCTTGTTGTACGAAAGCCCTTTGTCAATTTCAGTTAATACCGACCGATTGATGATGAACACCACCATTGTAGTCATGATGAAGACATGGAGTTATTCGATAGGTTCAAATGTGTTTTAGGTGAAATTAGAAGTAGTAATTGTTTAGAGATAGAAAGACGATCATTTAGGTTCAATTAATTTGATTATTATTAACTTTTTATGTTCAAACGGCTCTATGATTAAAGGCTTCAGTTATTCAACCGATTGGGTTTGTAACCGGTGTTTAAATGCAATTATGGGGTGTATTTAACTTCGAAACGTGTTCACCAACAAATTTGGTATGGTTTGGGGTCAAAATTCGAAGGGTTTCAGTGGTTTTGGGGTCTCGCCAGCTGGTCGCCGGAAACACTGTTAGGGGACCATGTACGTACTGAGTACTAACGGATTCTCCGTTATACTATATCAAATAGTGCGGAATCGTATTTGATTGGTGATCCAATCAGTGAGAATAATAACCTGATCGATATAAGAATGAACTAAACGTTAAGAACGAGTAGGAATCGATCAAGATCGAACTATGAACTTGGACAGGCTGTTTCAGACGCTTTGGACGGCTAGGGTTTATATGTATTCGAAGTTTCTCTCAAAGTGTTTTTCCACGAATTAGATGGTATTTATAGGTTAGTGGTTTCCATTTGTATGACTGAACCATTAGAATGGTTTAGTCATGCAACTAAATCATGCAATTGAGTCATACGCATGACTGAAGTTTCAGTCGTGCGACTGAGTCAATCTTATGTCTCAATCATACGACTGATCCAGTCACCTAGTTCAGTCATGTGACTGGTCCATAAGCATGATATATTTAAGTGTATGGTCCATAAGTATGGTCCAGTAGCATTAATAATCATCTGACTAGGTTAAATACATTACTCAATCATTATTGACTTAGAATTGTGTACAACAACCTCAAACCTATATAAGAAGTTCATACATATGAATCAAACATAAATAAACATCAAAGCATATATCATATTTCATTACTTCATCACATTACATATATGTAAGATATGAAAGACTTTTACAATTAACCACATAAACTAGGAACATCATGTATCTACAAACTCCCCCTTGGACCTAGTTTACCCTATTGTCTAACATTCTTCGCATGTTCTTGGAACTTCTTGTACTTCTCTTCTTTTATGACTCCTGCATGTATCTCGAATGCAAAGCAGAGCCGTATAATGTGTTGAAATTGAAGAGCTTGTACAATGTCTCACGTGTCATAGAACAGTGGCCACTTGTATAAAGTATAAACATCTTCAGCCGACAAGTTAGTAAGCCATATTGGGTCAAATACCCTGATAATCTATATCTTTCCATATCTGTTCAGAACTATGACTGCTTCCCTTGTCCTCCAATCGTAATACCACCATTAGAAGTGTGGAGTGAAGTCTCGAGGCATTTCTCGTAAGGGAATCTTGGACATTATGCGTGGGGGACTCCACTTCAACACCACTTTAGGCTTTCCAGATATAGGATCAACTTCCGACTTATGAATGAACCTCTTAGGTTGTTGAGGTTTGAAGTTTATCCATCTGGTGTGGTATTCTTTTTTCAATGCAGCCTCAAACCATCCTGACATCTTTCTTGGGTTAGCATATAACAGATCTAAGCATGCCAGTCGGTTGAGCTCAAAACCAAGAAGAGTCTTCAGATCATGTGGATATCTGAAGTACTCAATCCCTTTCTCCCTTTTAACAGCATACACGTCCAAGTATTCAAAATATGCCCACATGATAATCTTGCCTGACACTTTCTGATGTTTTTTGACTCTGTAAAGTTTGGTGTAGGCATTTTGCTTTGGGAGTGCATGTTGGGCTTTCATCTTAGCAAAACAAGTTGCCCATTATACATTCTTAATATCAACATTAACATCAAAAGCTTGGGCTGTACTTTCATCTTTCTCTTTCTCTTTCTCCATCTCCTCTAACTTATCAAAAGTACCACTGCCAAAAGTTTCACCCAAATTGGGGATAACATTTCTCTCATGGTCAGTGTACTATGGATAGTAATCTGTAATGACATCCTCTTTTCTTGGTCTTCTGCTCTTGCCAGACGTGTTCGTCACACAATCTTCAATCAGTTCCTTAAAATATACTTGATCAGGCTGAATTTATCACACTGCAGATGCACCAGGAGCTTAGTTTCAACTTCACGGTCATCACCTTCTTCTAGGATCTTTAGTACTTCTTCAGCAAGCTTTTGGCTCTATTGTGGATCAATCTGCCGTTCATAAGCTTGAGAGATCTTCCACTGGAGCCAATATGCATCAACGTCTTGTACATTAAGTGACATAACCTTGTTAGTTTCTTAAGAATCTTCATCATCCATACCACCATCCATTTGCATAGCATTATTCCCATCTCTGTTCTAAAAATCATCTTTTTCCTCTTTATCAAGTAGGAGAAGATCATGTGAGAGAAACTAAATGGGTGGTTTAACATTAGTGCAACATATGCATTCTGGATTTGGTCGGACATGTCGACAAATCCCCCATGCCTGGAGGCTATGCACTTGAGGATCACATGTGCCAAGTACTTGAACTGGGGGCACATGTTGCTCTTGTTCAGCACTCCGGCATTGATGTGCCCAGCGTACTTGATCCTCAGAAAAATATCTACATGTGCACATATGCTGTGCTTGGTGCTCATCATCCATCTTTCAACCATATTGCTGCAACACAAGAAATATATACATTATATTGGTTGCTAGACTTAATTGGTGAATTTTGAATGATTTTGGTCTATTGATTCAATCATGCGACTAAACCATACGACTGAGTTCAGTCGTACGATTGAGTTCAGTCGTAAGATTGAGCCTGCGTCTGAGCTTAGTCGTACACTGATCCATGCGGTTGAGTTAGTCATGCGACTGAACCCACATGCATGATTCACTCGTGCGATTGAGTCTTGCGTCTGGCTTAGTTTTGACGACTAAAGTTCATCAGCATGTCCATTCGTGTATCTCACTGTTGAACACCATAGATTTGAATCTTTTTCAGCATGTGACATTACACTTCGTGTTTAGATTTATTTGGACCGCAAAAAGACTCGAAATAGCACTTAGTGTCATTTAAATCAACAGTAGTGTCCATTTAATTGGTCTATTCTTAAGAGTAGTCTCGGTTCCAGGTTTTAGCATTTTCGTCTCTTAAAGGTGCGATTAAGACATTTATTTTGGCCGATTTCAGTTGCCCATTTTCTATAGATGAGTAGAACACACGTTAGGATCACAATCAATCGGTAATAATAGTCAAACGAAATTTGGGCAGAGTTTGTGTGTGTATGGGCGATTTTAGAGAACTTTGAAGGGTGGTAAGGGTTATGACCGACTAACCCCCTTATTTATACTATTTTAAATTTCAGTTGTGCGACTGGAGCCATACGCATGCTTCATTCGTGTGATTGGGTTTCAGTCGTGCGAATGGCTCATACTCCTTCATCCATTCGTACGATTGATTCAGTCTTGTGGTCCAATCGCATGGTTGTCCCATACTCATGGTTCAATTGTGTGACTGGCTCATAGTTATGGTTCAATTGTGCGATTGGCTCATACTTATGATTCAATCGTGCGATTGGCTTATACTTATAAGTTTGAACTCATACACTTTCAAACACTTAAAATGTTTAACTTTTGATATATAACATTATGACCTTTGATCGTCTCAAACATGACCCTTTTTATTTAACATCATTTGATCACCTCAAACATGATCCTTTTAATTTAAAACTGATTGTCACCTCAGACGTGACTCCTTTTTAGTGAGTGATTCACGGAATTCATCTAGTTGTATAGTCCAACATCTACGCAATAAAAACTAGTAAATAGAAAACAACTTTGAAATTTAATAGAATAACAAGACATATTTTTGTGGTTTTGGGTTTGAGAAGAACAACTTCTAGTTAATTTGATCATTTCTGGAAAGATTCATTATGGAATCATAAAGGTATAACATGATCAATATGGGACCTAATTAATATGCACTTTGATGCTAGATTCTTGTTTTGTTTGAGAGTCATTAGCACTTTCAAGAAATCATACTAGAGCTATAAGATGCACACAATGATTTTGACTATCAAGAGTTGCAGTCATGATGATTGTCAGTATATTTGTCCACTTAAATCTATACATAGATTTTTGACTCACATTGTTGATGAATTAGGTTTAATTATTTCAACAAACATTTGTTGATCCCACACTTATATGGTAATCAACATTCCTCAAGAGATTTTTGAGCGGTCTACGAGTATTGGACAAAAAGAAACTATTCTTAAAGCTTTCAAAGAGATTCCAAGCCTCAGGTTAGTGCCATCGCATAGCAGAGAGGCGCAAACAACAATGAATTCTAGAATATTTAGGTTATGATTCTTAGGTCAGTGCCACCGCACAACAGAGAGGCACACAACCTATCTTCTTGTTAGATAATTTGTTTCTTTTGCACATAACGCACTAACGACATTAGTCATTACCTCGATTGCTTTTAGCAGTTTTTTTCCATGTGCTTTGCTCATATTTATGGTCATCCGCACACATTTGTGGCGTTTATTTTTCTTATCACCCCTTATTAGAAATGCATTGATTGTGTTAACCAGGGATAGATGAGAACCCACAGCAGTTGAACACATTAGTTTGAATTTTAATTCACTAATGAAGTCTACTAATCTATTGTGTTGAATCTGCTAACACATCATATAATGAACTACCAACCTCTAGGTCTACTTTCTCTATGTTACCTCAGTAACAGACTAGTTTTACTATAATTTTCCTTTTGTTATGCTTATACTTCTCAGACTTGTAATTTGAATATAGCATGCCGAGCAAATTAGTTTTGAAGTCCCAACCAATTTGTTCCCTGTGTACTATCATTTTCCATAAACTTTGAATCATAATCACAGATTTGATTTTGTTTCTTTCAGCTAATCCGCCCTCGCTCTCTTTTTTTAAGTAAAAAATGTTGCAACGAATTAAATACTAAACTAACCTATTCTCCCCCTAATTATAAAACCAATTTTTTTTTGTGTTTTTGGATTTTATAGTCAGGAAAATAAAATAAAAGAAAATAAATAATAAACTAAAACACTACTTGTCGGACTAAGAACTTTCGTCTTCTTGAATCACATGACATTTCTTTTTCACGCCTTAAGTGGCGATGTAACCTCACTTGTTCCCATCAAATGATACATGTCCCCCTATAATTTGTTTGATGTTAAAAAGGAGGGACGAATTCCCTGTCATGTGCCTGGATGCCCCACTATCAATAATCCAGGTATTAGTGATAGCGCTGTAGCAGACACGCTGCACATTCATAAACTCAACCCACTGTCCTTCAGAGGATGAGGGCATATCGTTCTTCTTCTTTTTCTCACTATCTGACTATATACTTGATTTTCTTTCCACGAACCAGTTTTATGTAGGGCCTGTTTGTGATAAACAGACGACTGACTTATGATTTGAACTTTAGGTTCACTAAAACTCTTAGGTGGAGTATTAGATCTCATTTTAGAAAAACTTGGTTTTCAACAAAAAGTTCAATTTTCTTTTTGGGCATCTGATAATAAGGACAATTAGAAGAGATATGTCCTCGTTTTCCAAAACTGTAGCGTAATCTTCCTTCTACAGATTGAGGAAAGTTTTTATGTGGTGTTGAGTTTGGTAACGGGGTGAGATGTGTTTGGTTGGGTTTTGTCACTTCTCTTATAGATGTTTCATTTTCTTTAACAAAATTAATTGTTTTCACATTTTGAACATCTTTAATTTTGATTTTATTTGGACTTTGATGATTAACACGTTTATGGTTAACTGGTTTAGTCATTTTGGGTTTTGAAATAGACATTTGTGAACCTGACCCTAAATTAACCCTTTTAAATTTATCACCCAAAATCTTAACAGGCATCTTTTCTTTTGATTTCAAAGTAAGATCCTTCTGTTTAGTGACAGATTTCCCCGGTTTACCCGTGGAATCAGGATCACTAACCAGAGGAGTGAACACAACATGATCCTTTACTGGGTTGTTATTAATAGTTCTACATTTTGTATTTAAAAGGACTGCATGTGGTGGTGGAACTACTTTATACCCAGACCTTCCCTATTATTTCGTTCTTTCACTAAGTTTTGGACTATGTGAGAAGAACTAGCCAAACTGTGCAGTTTTTGTTTTAAAGATTCAACTTCGACTTCTAAAATTGCTTTTTTCCTTTTTAGTTTCTTCTAAAGAGTTTAAATAAAACTTTATATCATTTGATTGATTTAAGGGAACAACCTCGGTTTCCCTTAGTTGTTTCCCCAAAAGTTTTATTTTTCTTTGAAACTGTATTCATTTTATTTTAAAATACGATTAGCTTCAGTGTAATTTGTAAATCATTTACTAAGTTATCATTGTGTTCTAATAACCTAGCAAATTTTAGATCAATGCTTTCTCTAAATTTGTCACATTCAATACAAGCATGTTTTTCAATAATTGGTTTGTCGAACATACCTGTGATGAGTCGGATGAATGAGCCATCAAAGCTTCGTTGACTTGAGATTTTGAAATCGTGGCTCTAAGCTCTTCCTCAACCAAGTGATTCATAACATTCATAGCTTCTTCTGTATCTGAAATCTGCTTGCTTAGCTATGATCTCACCTTCACTAGTTGATCCATCATCCAATGCATCGACATAGGCAATATTTGATTCACCTGGAGAAACAAAGCGGAAGGACCAATCTTGCCCTTCATCACCTTCAGCAGTCAGAGCCTTTGTCTCTTTACTTGAAGAAGCAGTTCCAATCACGTCTTTTTCTTGATGGTTGAAGGTAAGAAATGGGTTACCATTTCTAGTTTTCTTGGGCTTTACACATTCACGTTTAAAGTGCCCCTCTTAACCACAGTTGAAACATGTGACTTTGGTTTTGACAAAACCAAAAGTCGTATCTTTAGTCGTAACTAGATTTTGCCCTGTCTTCTTGACAAAATTCTTTGCTCTTCTGATTGCACTCGCCAGTGCCCACATGATGTCCATTCTTTCGAGCTCATTCTTGTCAACTTGCTCGTAATCTTCATTTGCAAGATGAAAATTTCCAATCTTACCTGCTACTAAACCATCATAAGATTGTACAACGGCCGCTAGAAGATCCATATGCTCCGTAGTCACATCCACTGTGATATTACTGAGATTCTCGGTCTTCAACTTTGTAGTACTGGCCTCAGGAACTATGTATTAGGTTCCAGATGACCCTGACATATCAGTTCCTAAAGCAGTGGCTTGGAAAGGAGCAGATGAACTAGACATGAATGTTGTTTGTAATGGTGCTCCTGAAACAGCTGGAGTCAAAACTGAGTTGTAAAGTGAAGGATTCTGAACATAGGATCCTTTCTTTGACTTGTACTTCATCTGCAGTCTTTCCTCCCTTAACTTCAAGATGAAGTCATTCATGTCTAATGTCGCGAGAATGTCGTTCTGTCTCAGATTAGACACAAATGAATCCCATTTCTCAGGAAAACCATTAGCAAGCTTGAAACTTTATCTTCCATTGATGTGGTTACGCCATGAGTGTGAAATTCACTCATCAGATGATAGAATCTGTCAATAATATCATCCAAGCTCTCATTCCCTATTGAAGAGAAATTATCAAACTCCTTCTTGAGAGCTTTAGCCTTCAGTGCCTTCAACGTTGTGTTTCCATCATATCTCTTTTCCAATGCCTCCCATAACCTTTTATCCTTCTTGTTCTCAGAGAACTAATGAAAATGTCCTTCGGTATGGACTAAGTCAACAAGGCATGAACATTCTTTTCAGCATTGAAAAGAAACTTCTGAGATTCACTCATTCCTCCCAAGGTTAACTTGACTCCATTAGCACTGATCGCTAACGTATGACCAGTCTCAATGGATGTCCAAAGATTAGGATCAAGTCTATTTAAATAGATCTCAAACCGATGTTTCCACTGTGGGTATTCATCTAACGTCAATAGCTTTGGCGGTTTATTATGATTTCCAATCTCATTATCCATAAGTAGTAGGTTCTGTATGAGTGAGTCCTTTCTGGCAGTAAACACAACAAATTAATCTTTCATTGCTTTAAACTTTGTGCTTTTAGAAGAGTACAATTTCACTCATGCAAATGGGCTATGAGTATGGATCACTCGTGCGAATGAAGGGTGCAAATGAATTCAATCGTGTGATTGGATTCAGTCATGCATATGAACAAGACAATTGGAATCAGATGACTGAAGTTGTTCAATCATGCAAATGAGAAATGCGACTAAGTTCAATCGTGCGAATGGAGTATACGAATGAGCTCAATCGTACGAATGAGCTAGTCGTGCGACTGAAGGCTGCTGCTTTTGTAAAATCGAAGATTTTTGACACTTTGACACAAAATATGATTTTCTTAGGAACCCTAATCTGCCGTATTACGAAAAATTGAAACTTTAACACCTGCAAATGTCGAAAACACCTTTTGAAGCAAAGTGGTGACTCTTTTGATTAAAACGTAGGTTTTTGACACCAAAACTAATCGGATCAAACACAAAATCACGAGCCAAAGCTCTGATACCACTTGTTAGGGGACTATGTACGTACGGAGTACTAACGGATTCTGTGTTATACTAGATAAAATAGTGCGGAATCCTATTTGATTAACGATCCAATCAGTGAGAACGATAACCCGATCGATATAAAAATGAACTAAACGTTAAGAACGAGTAGGAATCGATCAAGATCAAACTATGAACTTGGACAGGCTATTTAGGATGCTCTGGACGACTAGGGTTTATGTGTATTCGAAGTATCTCTCAAAGTGTTTTTCCATGATTTAGGTGGTATTTATAGGTTAGTGGTTTCTATTTGTATGACTAAACCATTAGCATGGTTCAGTCGTGCGACTGAATCATGAGATTGAGTCATACGCACGACTGCAATTTCAGTCATGCAACTGAGTCATTCTTATGTCTCAATCATACGACTGATCCAGTCACCTGGTTCAGTCGTGCGACTGGTCCATAAGCATGACATATTCATGCGTATGGTCCATTACTCAACTATTATTGATTTAGAATTGTGTACAATAACCTCAAACCTATATAAGAAATTCCTACATATGTATCAAAGAAAAATAAACATCAATGCATATATCATATTTCATTACTTCGTCACATTACATATATGTAAGATATGAAAGATTTTTACATTTAAGCACATAAACTAGGAACATCATGTATCTACAAACACGGGGGTTAAGGGAATTTGAGGTTTGGGTTTTACAAATCACACATTTAGTCCATGCGGTTTAAAGATTGTTATTTTATGTTAGAAACCTTTAAATCAAAGTTTTAGAAATTACATAAATACCCCCTGAACTTAATTTAAGTTTAAATTTTAACTATTTTATTGATTATTAAACTTTTATAAATCATTATTTCTATTATTATTAGTACTAACTAATTTTATTACTATTATTATTATTATTATTAATTAATTAAATTATTTTAGAAACTTTTAAATTAACAAAGAATGAAACATAAATAGCCCACAAGGTTTCATAAATGGAATAAATAGTCCATACAAGAACATAACAAAGTCAACTTTTAATTAATGAAAATACGAAAGGTTATAGAATATCTAGAGAAAACCATTTCAATTCTTAGGCATGAACACACTAACTACACGACTCAATAAGAGATCTCATTCCAAGTTAACTGAACGCCAGGCTGAGCTTGGATCACCAAAGCAAGGGTACAAAAATGTGTTCTTGAAGAAGAGACCTTCAAGTATATTATATTCTCTGTAGGACCGGTGAAGGATATGCACTTACAACACAACAACACAATGAGGAGAGTTGCTAAGAACACTTAACTGATTAAACAGTGAAACTGGTTAACCTCTTGTAATGATACTAAGAACACAAGTAAATATGAGACAGGACAAGATAGCAAAATACACAAGGAGTTGATTTTCAAGATTGCAGTATATTGTTTTCCCAAGTTCTATTACAAATGTTACAAAGCATATCTAGAAAGTTACAAGTACTTGAGATACATATACTACATCCTACAGTCGGCAATACTTTGAAGGCCAGCTGAATACAATTGACTAGACACAAACAACATCAATTGTAGAGTCAAAAGGCAATTTGCCTTTTGACTAGTGACTATGACATGCCTTAGCTCACATCCTAATATATTACAAAAAGGATAAAGTACATGAAGTATAAAGTTACACTCAAGACCTCAATGTATAGTTACTAAAAGCGTGGACCTTTTCACCAGCTTATATAAGTTGCTGACTTTAGTTGCAGCAGAAAGGGGTCTAGCTTTATGTAAAGTACATCAGATAAAACATGTATCCTAAAAGTCTTTGGAATAAATCTGTCTTCTAGTGTTGGCTTCAGAAGACCTTGTCTTTGAACCTTCGGAAGACTTCATCTTTGGCTTCGGAAGATATTGGTCTTCGCTTTGGAAGATTTCACACTTAGAATATTTTTGTTGCTGGTGTGAAACTTCTAAAACATTCTTCCTCAGTACACTTGTGTGTGCATGGAGGAGACTTTAAGTGTTTGAGTTGCATCAGCCTTTACAATTAATCCTTACAAATCCCACTAGGCTGATGCTACCAAAAAGTTTGAAAACTTCAGATATTAACAGTCCTCATTATGATAATGACCATCCTTTTCTTCATGAGATGATTAGGATCACTCAAACTCTCAAAGTATCTTCTCATGTCTTAATAGGAGGTTCAGGTTGTGTTGTCTCTGGTTGTTCAACCTTAACCTCCACTTCAGGTGGAGCTTGACTTGGAGGGGAGTGTAAGTCTATTAGCTCTCCACTCTTGATCTTCTGCTTGATTACCCTGATATGCTCATCAAAGACATAGGGCGAAGTCTCCTTCTGAAGAATCCATACAGCTTCAAGAAGCTCATCATCCTTTGCCTATCTACAGACTTCTTCATACTTTTCTGAATGATGGCTCTTGACTTTGCAGCCTCTTCCTTTAGCTTCCTTTTAGTGACCTTTCTTTCCTTGACTATCTCAAGTTCAAGTTGTTTGAGTTACTCAAACTCAATATAGTCATAGGATAAGGGAAGAAGTGCAGCAGCTTGACAGAGGCTTGTGGCACTCAGGTAGTTGATCATTTTGATCCTATCTTCTTCTTTTTCTACCTGAGGTTCTTCTTGAACCACATCCTCTTGTGTAGGACTTTCTTGAACTTGAGAGAGAGTAGGCACATGCTTGTATAATCTTTTCTTTCTTCTTTGATTTGAATTAGTAGCTCTGCATCTTATGCATCCTTCTCTCTTTCCACACTTCCATGTTAACCAGTTCATTTGATTCTTCTAAGGGGAGAGAAATGACATTATCAATGTCATAGTTCTTGGTCTGCAAGTAATTGATCTTGACTGCCTTCAACTTATCATCCTGAGTGTTTGGCCTGGGGGCAGTCCTGATACCAGTTTCCATGAGTCTTACAGACCCAGTAGAGGAACATTCTCCCCTTAGCTTCCTTTTCTTCTCTCTCTCCTCCTCCTCAATCTCCTCAAAATTCATTTTTCTTTTCCTTATTACTCACAGACCTTTATGACTCAGGATGGAGAGAGCTTTGGCCTTCATTGCTTGGTGTAGCTTCTAAGCTCTGGCCAGAGAGAGATTGAGATGCACCTTCACCGGCAGGTGTCTAAAAAAGGGTATCAATCTCTACAGCAGTTGATGATGAGACAGGGCTCTCAGGTTCTGCCACTGGGCCTTCAGTCAAGGATTCCCATAAGAAGCTAATCTTAGGGTCTACCTCAACATCCAGTTGATCGATGGCATTGCCTGATTGCCTTAATATCCTTTTGAAGCTAAACTCTGTAGTGATCCGGTCTTGGATTCTATGAGCCAGCTTGTCAGCTTGTCATGATTGGCTTTGGTTAACAAGTGGCATGTTGACTAGATACATACTTTAATAGAAGTTCAAGGTTTGAAAATTTAAGACCTCTTGATGTCCTTAAACTCTAAGAATGATCAGAACTCTTCTATTGTCATCATACATCCATCCAATAATGTGATTTGCAGTTGGTGGAGATGACATTGCCCTTGGAATTCCTTCCTCAAACAGACTCAAAATGTAGGAGTCTATGGAGTCCACATCAATGTGAACTTGAGGAAATTGCTGAGTATGCACAATTGCAAGTAAGGATGGTGAGTCCTCAATGTCCATACTCCCTGAAGAACTCCTAGGTTCCGTGACTGTAATGACTTTCTTCCCCTTTTTGGTAGCATCACCCTCTTGCATAGGTGAGCTAGGAGTTAGGTCAATCACACTCATAGGTTCTTGTGTTCCTGGTTGAGCTCCTCTTAAAGATCTCCCAATTAGTTTGTTCCCTGAGATAAGAAATCTCAAGTTGCTGATCATTGACCCCATTTTGCAAGGTAGTCATTTGAGATTCAAGATGACTAACCTTGGAGACTAAATAGGTGCATGTTTGGGACAATTTTTGCACCATTAGCCTCAGATTCCCCTCATCTTCATCATAAGAATCATTGGGGGATGAGATGATTAGACCAGAGTCCTCTCTCTTATCACCAGCTTTAGGTTCTTGGCTGCTGGATTTCCTTTGCTCACTAGCAGCCTAAGTTGAGGTGTCAATAGGCTGAGTTGCCATGGTTGAGGTCTTAATGATGGAATCACTTGCAGAGGTGAGAGCCTCTTCCATATGGACATCCTGAATAGGTTCAGAAGTGTCCACCTTAGTAATGGGTGACTGATGTGGGCTAGATATAGGAGACTCAGGAGCACTCATATCTCTTTGAGTAGTGGAAAAGAAGAAAGAGTCATGGTACTCACTGAAACCTAAATCTTCATCAGTATAAAAGTCAAGGTTAGGAATGGGTTGGTTTAAATCTAAAGGCTGGGGATGGTAGTTGTCTCCTAAAGGTTCTTCACTTGAGTGTTGAGACTCAGAGTGAAGACTTAAGGCAGTTGGGCTAGTGAGCTCATCAGCTAAGCATGACGGACCTCAACATTGATCTTTAAAGTAACAGGAGTGGTTTGCTCCATAGGGGAAGTGGGTTTCCACTTCTTCCTGAATAGGTGAGTATATAGGCACCTGCACAGACTCATTAGTATGAGAAGGGGTTTGTTTGGATTTTATGTGGTAGGTAAGGATGATTTGTGGTTGTTAAGGTGGTTGAGATGTAGAAGGTGTGGGTTCAACACTAGCTGGTGCTGCTAGGTTGTCACCTTGAGCAACAAGCTCTAGCATTTTTGGGAGAAGGGTTGTTTCTACCCCAGAGAAGCCAATAATGGGATTTCTCAAGATTTTAAAGATGTCGGGCTTCATTTATCCCAGTTTAAGAATATTACCTGTTCCACTTAACTATGAGCCTAGTTTATAGTTAAGAATGTTTTGAACATATCTAAGGAACATGTAGTATTCTAAGGAGTCCAAGTTTGCAAATAAATTTGTACAAACAAACTAAGAGTACCTAAACTTGACTACGTGAATCATCCCATGGACAATGAAGGAGAGATCTTTAGGAATCTGGCCCCATCCTCCATGCTTGTTTGACAAGCTATGGATAACCACATAGAGTAGGAATTCCTATTAGGATGAGACCTTCCCTTTCCTAAAGGTCTTTACAGAGAAGTCTCCCTCATAGCCCATCTGCTCAAAGGAGTGATTAACAGCTTCTTTAGGGAAGAACACCTCACCTTCTTCATCATCCAGCTAGAGATTAGTGTTGATGATGGCCGGAGTGATGAAGACTGTTCTCCCTGTATTGTGGTAGACAGAGCCTTCTCCCCATCCATAACGACCTCTTGGTAGGTCTTTCAAAATTCGAGCAGATGATCCTCATATAGTGTAGGATCGATGGTAAGGGAGGTGAAGTAGTTTGATAGAGCTAAGAAACAGAAAACCTCTGAGAAATTTGGATCTTTCTCAGAGTGTAACAGAGCAACTTGGTTGTGTTGCTTGTGTATCTGCATGGAGAAATCTGGGTCATTTCTATGGTTAAGGTTGGCCATTTGTGAGAAAGCTTAAGGATGAAGAAAGATGAACGATAGTAATTTCAAAGAGAAGTATTTAAGGCAAAGTTAATGGAAGAGGATAAATTTTGAAATCTGGATGGCGGTCCCACCTCTGAAAAAGTAATTTGCTATTGCTCAAAAAGTAGTTTTCTTGGAAGTCAAAAGCTTTCGAAGGTAAATTGTCTTTGGAATTTTTAATAAGAAAAGCTTCTGAAGTTAAAATGACTTCGGAAGAATTTCCTGAGAGTTGTGAAAAATTTGCTTCAGAAGAGAATTAAAACTTGGATGCTTTGTTTAGAAGATCATTGCTTCCGAGAGTTAATTTGCTTATGAAGAAAATTGTCCTTGAATACATATAAGTGTCTGAGACTAGAGTTAAACTTCAGAAGATATTTCAGAAATTTCTTCCGAAGGTAAGTTACTTAGACATTTATTTGTTTTGAAGGCATGAGTTTCTTCCGAAGGTAAAAGCATACCTTCCGAAGGATCAAAATTTTTCAAAATTCTAAGGAAAGTCTCCAAGAGAAACCAAGAGCTTATGAAGGTGATGAACTAGACAACTTAGGACACACAGATCTTAAGAAATAATATGAATTAGTTTTAATAAATGCTTACTCAAAGTTAATCATCTCAATCGCTGATATAAGATACTTAAATCTCTATTCATCAAAAGCTTTTGTTAACAGATCAATATATTGTTCATTTGTGTTAACTTTGACTAGTTTAATTAATCCCTTTTCAAAGTTATCTTTAATTAAATGATACCTGATGTTGATGTGTTTTGTCCTTGAGTGCTACACTGGATTCTCTATGATAAAGATAGCACTGTTGTTGTCTATGTGACTGGGAGTCTCCTTGAAGTTTAATCCATAGTCAAGCATCTTATTCTGAATCCATAGCACTTGAGCATAGCAGCTTGCAGCAGCAATGTATTCAGCTTCAACAGTTGATGCAGAGACACAGGATTGTTTCTTGCATTACCATGAGACAACCTTTCCACTAAGAAACTAACATCCCCCAGATGTAGACTTTGCAGTCATGTTTCCACCACCATAATCACTATCTGTATAAGCATATAGATTAAAGTCAGAATTCATAGGATACCAAGACCAAGTGTGGAAGCACCTTTGAGGTATCTTAGAATCCTTTTGACATTAATAAGGTGAGACATCTTAGGGTTAGTCTGATATCTTGTACAAATACATGTAGCAAACATGATATCAGGCCTGCTTGCTGTAAGATACATAAATGACCCAATCACAACCCTGTATAAGTGTTTATCAACACACTCCCCCTTAAGATCAGGTCCAAGGGAGTGGTTTCTAGCTATGGGTGTCTTAGCAATCATACAATCAGTCGTGTTGAACCTTTTGAGTATGTCTTGAACATACTTTGACTGACTAATGAAGATACCATCTTCAACTTGCTTCACTTGAATTCCCAGAAAGAAATTGAGTTCTCCCATGGCACTCATTTAAAATCTGTCTTTCATCAACTTCTAAAAGTCTTTGCAGAGCATTGGATTAGTTGAACCAAAGATGATGTCATCTACATACACTTGAACTAGCATTAAGTCACTTCCCTGTCTTTTGATGAAGAGAGTTCCATCTATGGTACCCCTTCTATATCAATGCTTGTAGAGATACTAAGAGAGTCTCATACCACTTCCTTGGTGCCTGGTGCAGCCCTTAAAGAGCTTTGTCAAGCTTGCAGACATAATCAGGATAATCAGGATCTACAAAACCAGGTGGTTGTTTGACATACACCTCTTCATCAATCACCCCATAGAGAAAAGCACACTTGACATCAAGTTGATAGACCTTGAAGTTCTTGAATGCCACAAATGCCAAGAATATCCTAACAACTTCCAGTCTAGCTACAGGAGCAAAGACATCAGTGTAGTCAATTCCTTCTTCTTGTGTGTATCCATGAACAACTAGTCTAGCTTTGTTTTTTATGACAATGCCTCTATTATCTTTCTTATTTCTAAAAACCCATTTGGTTCCTATAGTAGTATTCCTATAAGGAAGAGGACATAGATTCCAAACTTGCTGCCTTTTGAATTGAAGCAGCTCCTTTTGCATAGCTTCAACCCAACTTCCATCCTTCAAAGCCTCATCAATTTTCTTTGGCTCTATTTGGGACAAGAAACAAGAGTGAAGACAAACATTTTCTTCATGGGTTTGTCCTCTTGTTCTTACCCATGTGCCAACATCTAATGATGTTTGTAGTGGGATGAGACTTATGGATCCTTAGCTGAGGGATCATAGAAGTTGCTAAGAGAGATCTAAATTAGAGAAATTTAGATCTGGCATTGATGTTTCTCCCACCACATCAGCACACTTATCAAAAGAGGTTTGTGGAGCCTCTGAGCTAGAATTTAAGGAATGCCAGATGTATCAGCTGAATTTGTCATTGTAGTGCTGATAGAGACTTCATTTGTAGAAGTAGTTACAACTAGATCTGAAGATGTCTTACTTGAAGGTCTTATTAGCTCAAATCTTGGGTTAGGATCACCTATAGGTAAGATTTATACAGATACTAAAACAGTCTCACAAGATTTGTTAAAACAGTTGTTAACTAAATCAAGATCAAACAACCAATCAGGACCAGAACCAATCACACAAGGTGTGTGTTCATTGAAGGTCACATTGGCTGACTCCTCAACAATTCTGGTTCTAAGATTGTATACTCTATAAGCCTTAGCTTGAGAAGAGTATCCAATGAAGTATCCACCATCTGATTTCTCAGTAAATTTGGCTATTTGATCTTTGGTATTCAAGATGGTGCAAGGACATCCAAATAACCTGAGAAAACCAATGAAAGGTTTCCTCTTGTGCCAAAGTTCATAAGGAGTCTTACCATGAGTCTTCACCACTAAAACTTTGTTTTGCACATGGGAGCCAGTGTTTACTACCTATGCCTAGAAGGTGATGGGCAGATTAGAGTCAAACAACTGGTTCTTGCAGCTTCAATCAGTGTCCTGTTTCTCCTCTCAATACACCATTTTGTTGAGGAATCCTAGGAGCACTGTATTGTCTTGTAATACCCTTTTCATCACAAAATGTATCAATGATTTGGTTCTTGAATTCAGTTCATTGATCACATCTTATGGTTTTGACCTTGTGATCATATTGATTCTTAATCTTTAAGATGAAATTCTTTATAATCTCAGGGTTCTCATCCTTAGTTCTAAGGAGGAAAACCCAAGTGAATCTTGTAAAGTCATCTGTGATCACCAAACAATAAGAGGTCCTTCCTAGACTCATTACACTAGTGGGGCCGAAGAGATCCATATATAACAAGTGTAGGGGTGTAGTGATGGTGTTTCTTTCCCTAACCTTATGAGATACCTTATGTTGCTTCCTTTTCAAGCATGCAACACAATGATCATCACTTGTAAACTCTTTCTTTGGCATTCGAGTTACCAAATCATTCTTAATCAGTTTATTCATGTTCTTAAAGTTCACATGGCACATTCTTTTATGCCATAGGAAAGATTTATCACCATTGGCTTTAGATAGGTAGCATGAGACTTCTCGAGAGGGAGATGTCACTTGCAAATCCATCTTGTACATGTTCCCTTTCCTAGGGGCTCTAAGTAGAATATGCTCATGAGGAATGACCACTCCGGGCTTAAGAACAATGCACTCATGCTCAGTAAAGAGCATGTTATGACTCTGATTACAAAATTAGGATACACTCAGAAGATTGTACCCAAGCTCCTTGACAAAGTTTACCTTCTCAATGCTAAGCTTACCATTTGTGACCTTGCCCCTTCTAGAAATGCAACCACCTTCATCTCCTCCAAAAGCAACTAGTGCCCCATCTGTTCTTTTGAAGTTCTTGAGTAGTGACCTATTGCCTCTCATGTGCCTGGAACAGCCACTATCAATGATCCAGACGTTCTTGTTTATCTTGAGCTATTCCTGCACAAAGAAAATGATTACTTACATTTGGAAACCCATGCCTTACTAGTCTTTGGCTCATTAAAAGAAGTAGAAGCTAAAGCAATAGTAATAGATCCTATAGTTGTGCTTTAAGTATCTTGAGCTGTTGTTGATGGAGAACATTCAGTCACTTGGTTTTTCTTCGATTTCCACACCACATTTGGAAGTTTGGACTTGACCATCAACACTTCGGAAGCTTTTGAGACTTTGGAAGTTTTGATGACTGGACCTTCGGAAGATTCTGCAAACACTGCAGCAGACTTCAGTGCTTCGGAAGTATTCCTTTCTTCCTAAGGCAATTTTCCACTTGACTTCTTTATTGATTTAGAGCTTCTGAAGGAAACAGATTTTCCTTCCGAAGCTGAAATTTTCTTTGAACTCTTGGAAGAAATTTTCTTGGTCATATGGAGATTACCTCTTGGAATGTATGGACAATCCTTAGCAAGATGAGAGATACTTTCACACATAACACATTCCATTTTCTTTTTCCGAAGAGCCTTCTGCTGAGAACAAGACTGATTTTGATCATATTCCTTCTCCAGCTTCATCTTTGCAGATGCTGAGACAGTCCTTTTGGGCTGAGAACTGTTCTTGGAGTTGGATTCTCCAGGCTATGTAGTAGTGGCACACAACAGATCAGCCTTCTTTGTTGTGCTGAGATGATTTGAACATGAACCAGAACTCTTGGCAGTAGAGTTTAGGTTGATGTCTTCAGTCTTCACCACTTCAAACCCTGCAGAGATAAAAACTTATTTCTGCTTAAAGTCAAAAGTAGCCTTGATCTCTAGAGCCTTCCAAGCTTTCTCTTGCTCTTTTTGATCAAGTTCTTCCTCATAGATCTAGTCATTACAGTCTTCTTCTTCTCCTCAAAAGGATAGTGACCCTTCTTAGAATCCTCCTCTTCACTCTTCTCAGACGAATTCTTCACTATCACTTTTTCATCCGCTTCACTCAAGGGGTCTATGAGAAGAAGCTCATCTTCACAAGTTCCACACCTGGGTGATCTTACAGAAAATATTGTGTGTGGAGGAGCTATCTTATTAGATCCCAGTCCCTGCTTGTTTTGATAACACACCTTGTTATGCAGGGATGAGGATATCATGTTCTTGAAGGTCTCTTCTTCAAGAACACATTTTTCTACCTTGGCTTTGCTGATCACAAGCTCAGCCTGGCATTCTGTCAACTTAGTTAAGAGATCCTTGATCTGAGTCCTATAGTTGGTGTGCTCATGTTTTAGAACTAAAATTGTTTTCTTTAAGTCCTCTATCTTCAGTTTATAATCACTTTCAGTCTTTCTAAAATCAGCTTTTAGGATATTTAAGGACTGAAGATCATATCTCATTTCTAAGTTGTAGGACCTGTATCTGTTAACTTTAGCAATGTATTCAGGGGTACAGAGATGTTCCAATACCTGGCTTTATCATGATCTTCCAGTAGTACTTGGTTTGGAGAAGCATCTTCTACCTAAAAACTCTAGTCAAAGCCTCCTTCTTCAACAACAACTACAACTTGTTGCTTTGGCTTCTCATTCTGGGTGGCTTTGTAGTGTAGTTTGGTCTGGATTGTGCTTGGCCACCATTTGTTCTTGGTGCCTTGCACTCCCTAGCAAAATGGCCCATCAGGTTACAGCTATAATACTTGACTTTGCTTTTATCCAGTCCAAACTTTCCACTGGCTGCATTGCTGGGAAACTTCCTTCCAATCCACTTGTAGAACTTCTTGGCTCTGTGAGTGAGAAGAGCCATCTGCTAGACTATCTCCATGTACTCTAGATCATCTAGATGGATACAGTCTAGGCATTCAAGGGTGAAGAGAAAGCTACCACAACTTTCATCAGAGGACACAAAGTCTTGAGAAGAACTTGTCTCTTGGAATGGGCTCCCTTGAGTGTAGTTCTCCCTTGGTGTTTCAGGGAAGGTGATGAAAGGACCCTTTTGTGAGTTGTTAGGGTAGCATATGAGATGTTGTTAGGGTTCTATTCTATCCCTTTCAACCATATGAAAGGCTGAACCCATTTGATTGTTGGAGTTGCCAGATGAACCTTGTATGTTCATCTCCATCTGGTATCCACTGAGAATACCATATAACTCTATCAAGGTGAGAGTCTTCAGGTTCTCAGTTCTCTTGATAACCACATAGTAGTGTGTCCATTGCCTAGGAAGAGAGGACATGAACTTCCTTACAATATTTCTGTTTTCAAGAGCAACTCCACCATCAACTAGGGTATCTACAATCTCAACATACCTGAATTATTTTTAAGTCATGGTTTCACCTGCTTTAAAGGTGAAATTTTCAAACTTCTGCTTCAGGAGATCCTTCTTGTTCTCCTTGGCTTTAGAGGAACCCTCATACATCAGTTTCAATGCTTCCCACAGCTGCTTATCTATTTTGCATTTCTTGAAACTTCTATATACAGTGTTTGGAAGAGCAGTCTGAAGGGTTGTTATGGCCTTTTGGTCAATCTCTACTCTCTTTCTATCTTCATCTGAGTATTCAGCCACATCCTTGGGGATCATACCACCTCCAGTAGCAAAAGAGGTGCTTGGTATGTAAGGTCCATTTTCAATAGACTCCCACATTCTTGAGTCTCGAGACCTGATGAAACCTTCCATTCTTTGGCACCAAGTGTCAAAGTCATCATGAGTGATCAGTGGGGACTTTGTCATGGTTTCAGTTTCCATATCAGATTTGGAAATGGCTGCCATTTGATAAGTTTGTATTTTGTGTGTGTGAGGGATCTTAAGATGGTGAGATATTATATCAAGAGCCTGGAATACTCTAATACAAATGCAGGACTAGTGAAGGGTATGCAGTTACAACATGACAACACAATAAGGAGAGTTGCTAAGAACACTTAACTGATCAAACACTGAAACTAGTTAACCTCTTGTATGATACTAAGAATACAAGTAAATATGAGATAGACAAGATAGCAAAATACACAAGGAGTTGGTTTTCAAGATTGCAGTATATTTCTTTCTCAAGTTCTATTACAAAGGTTACAAAGCATATCTAGAAAGTTACAAGCACTTGAGATACATATACTACATCCTACAGCCGGTCATACTTTGAAGGCTAGCTGGATAAAATTGACTAGACACAAATAAAATCATTATAGAGTCAAAAGGCAGATTGCCTTTTGACTAGTGACTATGACATGCCATAACTCACATCCTAATATATTACAAAAAGGATAAAGTACATGAAGTATAAAGTTACAGGCTCAAGACCTCAATGTACAGTTACTAAAAACATGGACCTTTTCACCCACTTATGTAAGTTGGTGACTTTACAGAGTTGCAGCAGAAAGGGGTCCAGCTTTATGTAAAGTACATCAGATAAAGCATGTATCCTAGAAGTCTTCGGAAGAAATCTGTCTTCGAGTGTTGGCTTCAGAAGACTTTGTCTTTGAAGCTTCGAAAGACTTCATCTTTGGCTTCGGAAGATATTGGTCTTAGCTTCAGAAGGTTTCACGCTTAGAATATTTTTGTTGCTGGTGTGAAACTTCCGAAGCATTCTTCTTAGTACACTTGTGCATGCATGCAGGAGACTTTGAGTGTTTGAGTTACATCAACCTTTACATTTAATCCTTACATTCTCATTCTTGCATGTAAAGATTTGTTATCAGAATATGCAAGTACTAGGATCTATTAAGATAGCTCTTCTACACACTTTACTTTCTTTAAGATTTCTAAGGTGTGAAACTTGTCAATATGAGCTTTCTTTCATAGACCCTATTCAAGAAGAGGATGAAGATGAGAAGGATATACTAAAGGATGGATCAGAGGTGAGTAAAGAAGATCATCCTAAGAAGGGTCACTATTCTCCTAAGGAGAGGAAAGAACCAGGTATGACCAAGTCTAAAAGAAAGAACTTGATCAGAGCAACAAAGAGAATATCAAAGAAGCCTAAAGAGATCAAGGCCACCTTCAACTGCAAACATAAACAAGTATTTTTTGAAGGATTTGAAGTGGTGAAGATTGAATATGGACTCTAGTACTAGGAGTACTACTTCATGTTCAACTCATTCTTGTGAATAAAGAAGGCTCATCAACTATGCAACACTACTACACAACCTAAAGCATCCAGTTTCAAAAGCAAGCCTCACCCTAAGAAGCCTACTGCATCATCTATGAAGATGAAAATGGAAGTGGAAAGTGATCAAGCTCAACATTGTACTCAAAAGAAGGCTTTTAGAAGGAAGCGAACTAATTGCATCATGTGTTGAAGTACTTCTCATTTTACTAAGGATTGCATCTACAATCGCAAAAGTACTATATACATGGCTAAGAAGAAGAATTCATAAGATTGCTTCAAAAGGAAAATATTTTTCTTTCGGAAGCTCCAAGGTGAAGAAGAATACAAGTGAGAACTTGTCTTCGAAATAAAATTTGGTCTCGGAAGAAAGGAAAGCTTCCAAAGTACTGAAGTATGCTGTAGTGGATGCAAACTCTTCCAAAGATCCAGTCTCCAAAACTTCCAAAGACATCAAAACTTTCGATGTGCTGAAGGTCAAGTCTAATCTTCCAAAGATGGCATGGAAGATAAAGAAAGACCATGTGACTGAAAGTTCATCATTAACAACAACAAATGATCCTCAAAGCCTGAATATAGGATCCATCACTATTGCATTGTCTTCAGTTCACTTTGACAAGCCCAAGACCAACAAGGTTTGGATTTCCAAATGTAACTAACCAATAGGAACAACTAAAGACCAAAAGGAATGTATGTATCATTGATAATGGTTGTTCCTGGAACATGACATGTAATGGCTATTTGCTTTAAAACTTTATGAAAATTGATGGAGCACTAGTTGCTTTTAGTGGAGATTCAGGTGGTTACATTACTGGACGGGGCATGGTCACAAATGGTAAGCTTAGTATTGAAATATAAACTTTGTCAAGGAGCTTGTGTATAATTTACTAAGTGTATCCTAATTTTATGACCAGAGAGACAACATGTTATTCACTAAGCATAAGTGCATTGTTCTCAAGCCTCGGGTGGTCATTCCTTAAGAGCATATTCTGCTTAGATTCCCCTGGAAATGGAACATGTACAAGATGGATTTGTAAGAACATCCCCTTTAGGATAAGTTCGTGCTTTCTATCTAAAGCAAAATAGTAAAGAGTCTTTCTTCTAGCATAAAAGAATGTGCCATGTAAACTTTAAAGACATGAATAAATTAATTAAGAATGATTTGGTAACTGAATGCCAAAGAAAGAGTTTACAAGTGAAGAACATTGTGATGAGCAAAGTGTCGGTGTGACCAAGGGTATATTGGTGCACGTGGGTATGATGGTGTGTGTTGCGTTGAACTTAACCCAATTTTGGTATTGGTTGTGGGCAGGTGTGGGTTGTATGGGTTTATTCTTTTGGTGAGGGTGTGTTTCTTTAGTGTTTGTGTGTGTGGATTAAGATTTGTATTTGTGTATATGATATGTGTGTGTATGCATGGTCATGCATGTGAGTGCATGTATATATGTTGATTTGAGTGTATCTTGGCGTTCTAGCATGTGGGTGGATTTTATGTAAGTTAATTAGGGGGTGCGTTCAGGTGAATGCATGCACAAGTGTAGGTGTGTTTATGCTTATGTGAATGGGTGGAATGTTAGGATCAGTGATCTATGTTTGATTGATTAGAGAGTATAGCAGCGGAATTCTAACAATGAATTAGCCGATTCACAAGAACGAAACGATATTCAATGAAGAACAAAGACGGTTATAGAGAGAGAATTCTGCAAATATATTTCATTCAATATTCGCTTTCGTGGTAACGAAATGTCACAATTACAAATTAGGTCGACACCTCTTATATAAGAGATGTGACGTTTGCTGATGTCACTTGATAGTGACATCTAACAGAATTATTCCAACTGAAACACAACTACTGAAGATGTCAAAACAGCTGACATCTTCTTACAAAAATACTAAGTGTTATCAGTTACTACAACTACTGAAAAACATAAAACTACTGAAACTACAACGACTGAAGAACAAGCTCTTCAGTCGTTTTACAAAACTACTGAAAGTAAAAACATAAAACTACTGATATCACACTACTGAAGAAGTACTCTTCAGCTGTTGTGACAAACTACTGAAACTTCAGTACTTGATCTTCAGACTTGAATTTCAGACGTTTCATCAGCTGATGACTTTAGTAGATATCATCAGCTGATGTCTCAGTCTTTGTCTTCAGACTTTGTACACCAGTTGTTGATCTTCAGCACTTGTAAACTCTTCAGCTGTTGTACTTCAGTACTTTGGACATCAGCTTCAGCACTTGTGTTCTTCAGCTGTTCAGCTTCAGCACTTGTGTTCTTCAGTTGTTGAGCTTCAGCACTTTAGTCTTCAGCTGTTGAAGTCTTCAGCACTTGGTCTTCAGCTGTTGGAGTTTTCAGCACTTGTCGAACTGCTGATGAAGCCTTCAGCAGTTGTTGTGATATCATGTGGGACTTAGAGGTTTTCTGATCTTGGCTCATTGGTTCTTTTGGTCCAACATGGAATGTTGATGTCTAGCATGAAACCAAGTTGAGAACGGGAAACCATGCAACCTAAAGCTATGGTTTGGTTATAACCTAGTAATTTATATAAATTCAGGTTATCTAGAAACCAATCATCTGTTACCTGGATTTTATGTAGATTATCTATCTACTATGATATACTTTGTTTATTTTATCTGTTTTTAAACTATTTTCTTGTTTTATACACTTATGAACTTACCAAAGTTATGTTGACACTTTAGCATGTTTCTCTCAGAATCTTAAAGTTAATTGCACTGCTAGGAGCACGAGATTGGAATTTCATGCATAACAGGTCTTTTAAAACTATGAACTATGATTTACTAGTTAACTTTGATTTTGGGGCATGTGTCACACATTATTGTTTTTAGGGTTCTTTCTATTATGCTTTTGCATTACTTATTATGAAACTTGATTTTGGATGATTATTTGGTTAAATAGAAAACTTTAATGACAATGGATTTGTAATAAACGTGTTGTTTGGTGTAACTAGTGACTAAGATCTTGTTTTATCATACGCCTAATGATAAAATCCTGTTCGTGGAAGATGAGGGTGTCACCTCGAACCCCTGTTTGTTGGTCTGAAGTTAGAGAAAGACAAATTTTTGGACTAGAAATAGTCCAAGAAACGAATGAGAAGGTGTGGCATGTATTAGAAATATAAAAGACAACTAAAAGTCGTCAAAAAGAGTTATTACGACTGAAGACGTAAACCAATATTGGGGACAATGTGTTATTAAAGGTTTCACCTTGGAAAATATAGTAAGATTCAAAAAGAAAGGAAAATTAAGTCCGTGTTTTGTAGGACCTTTTTAGATTAAAAAAAGATTGGACGAGTAGCTTATCATCTAGAATTACAAGAAGAAATGAAGGGGCAAATGATATATTTCACATATCAAATATACGACATGGTTTTCCAAATATGTTATGCACTGAACTTGAATGGAATTTCTATCGAATGGCAATGGAAATACATGAGGAGTGATCACAAGCAACTGGTGATTATGCTTGAAGCGATGTTGTATGAAGACATATGAATTCGACATGCATTGTTTAGAACCCTTTGTCATCGACATCCTTAACCGGTTGCATTTGTTTGATGATGTTATTAGTGGAACCACCTAGAAGTGTCTATTGGTGGTAAACGGTGTTGAATGCAAGATTGTGTACTATTTAGTTGATGAGCTATATCCAAACTAGGAAACAAATGTTAAAAGGTTGTCATACCCACCAGAGAATGATTTTAAGTGACAACACTATAAGAGAGTGAAAGGAAGGAATGAAAAGACATTAAGCGAGCTTTTGCATACACCAAATAACGCCTATAGCCACACAAAAAATGTGGTCGTAGCCCTTCAAGCACACATATTTTTTTAGCTCAAGTGTGACCAAATGTCCAACCATCATAGGCATCATATGACAACATTCACGTGTTAGTGGTCATAGAAACTTAAAAGTTTGGGTAAAGGGTACCAATGTTTCTAGTTAGAATCAAACCCCCTACCTATAAGTGTGGTTAAAAGGTGCAAAGACCACTTGAATCTATAATAATTGTGTCCATCTGTATTATATATACACCAAAGAGTTTGTTTTAACCACATCCATTTAGAAAAAAATCATGGGCAAGGGTAGTCGTAATAAAGCATTTTCTCCAAATAAATGTGGTTATTTGAACTTAATGTAAGCTTGGTCGTTTCTTTTATGCACTCAGAAAAAGGTTTGTTTTAACCATCTCCATTTCAAAAAATCATGGCAAAAGAGGTGTTATAATCAAACATTCTGTCCAGAAAAATATGGGTAAATAGAAGCAATGACAACATAAAGTTTAATATGTGTGATCCTTTCTGTAATAAAGTCACAAAATAGTTTGCTTTGGCACAATCATTAGGTATAATTGACCTTCATTAGACGGCCTTATTGTCGTTTCTATATATTAAACCCCACCAAAACAATACAACCCAGCAAGAGAGGAAAACAGCAAGATACAAACTATATTATAATGCCAATTGCCAAAGTACCTCCATCTTATATAATAAAGGAACTTTTCCGTGTTAGCATGTTTTGATGCTTATAGCTTCACTCCATCTCAATAACTAGTCATTCTTCTAAAATTTCACAAGTACATGTCTTAAATAAGTAAATATCCAATATATTTATATTTGTAACTTAAAAAAGTATTATCATAACGTGTTTAATTCATTATACGTTTCAATATAATATAAGAGTTAATTATATAAATGGTCCATGTGGTTTATTCAAAGTAACAAGTTTGGCTACTAAGAGTTTTTTGTAACAAGTTTGGGGTTTGTATTTTCTATTTGTAACGAGTTAAAGTATTAACACTAACGGATGTTAATTTTTCTATTAAATCTAAGGGCATTTTAGTCTTTTTATCATAAAGGGCCTATTTATGTAATTTAACATATCCAAGGGACTATTTGTGTGTTTGTCTTTACACACAAACCCACACACACACATATACATACATACATATCACTACTGCCTCAGTCACCACCGCTGACCTCCACCACCATCAGTCCACCACCGCTAACCCCCACCGCCACCGTCGACCCCTACCGCCACCGACGACCCCCACCGCCACCGACGACCCACATCCTTTACGTAGGCCAAGTAGGCACTACATCCACTCCTTATTCACTTTCCCGCCACCACCATCGAGATCACCTTCGTAATCGTCGTGACTCCATCACCATAAACCGTCACCGTACTCCGTCAGGCGCTATCCATCGAATTATCTTCTTGCGACACACAATGTCCGCTTCGTAATCCGCCAACCAATCCATTCCTAGGACTACGTCGAACCCGCCTAAGGTCATCACAATTGGTCTAACAGGAACTTGTGACCTTCTAGTTCTATGTCACATCCCTCTATCATCTCAGAAATCCGGGTAGACCCTCCTATGGCAGTTTCTACGTCAAAGGACGCATTTACACTCCTACTACTAACAGCCAGTTTAGCACAGAAAGCAACAAAAATAAAATTTTACTAGCACCAGAATCAAATAACACAGAGGCTAAAGTTTGGTTTACTAGAAACATACCTGACACAACATTGGGGTCCGTCCTAGCCTCCCCCTGCGTCATCGTGAACACTCTGGCACTTGCCTTCTGCCCTTCTCCTCCAGCCTTCTTCACTCCTGATCCTTCAGCCGTTGGCTTCTTACAGTCTCTACTTAGGTGACCATTCTCTCCATAGTTGTAACACCTTACAACCCCGCATTCCCTTGTTATATGGCCCGGCTTCCCGTACTTGAAGCAGATGTTTGACCCCCATTTGCATTCCCCCGAATGCTCCTTCCCGCATTTACCACACCTCTTCGATCCTGCACCCGATGTGACAGTACCTCGGTCATCCACCCGTGCACACTTATTGTTCATCAGGACACCACCCCGTCCAGTCCTCTTCCCATTCCAGTTCTGGTCTCCACCATTCTTCCTACTCACCTCAGCCGCCACCACAATCCTGTCATCGTAAAACCTCCCCGCCAAGTCAACTACCGAGCTAAACGTGCTTCGTCGAGCAGCTATCCTATGCCTACGGATATCCGCCGGCAAACCCTGGATATACCTCTTGATATTTCGTGACAAGGGTGTCACTTGATCTGGCACCAGACGTGCTATCTCGTTGAACTTGGTGGTGTATTGTTGATGTGTCATCGTTCCCGCCTCCAGCTGCAGGAACTCCCTCTCAACTTTGTCCATCTCACGGTGAGGACAGAACTCCTCAGTCACCAGCCTCTTCAACTTCGGCAATCTCATTCTTCCGATAGCCTGGCTACCCTCAGCTTGGAAATTATTGTCCCACCAACACAGAGCCGAGTCCACAAATGAGTAGGCTGCGAACTTCACTTTCTGGTCCTCTCGGCACTCGCTGATATTCAAAACAACTTCCATTTCTCTCACCTATCAGTGAGCAGTAGCAGCTGTTCCATTACCATAAAAGGTTGGGGGGTTGCATCTTTGAAATGCCCTATAGTTGCAGCCTCGTGCCGCCTCAGGCGTAAGCTCTTCTTCTTCTTCTTCTTCTTCGTCACCAGATAGAACCATCTCAGTCTCGGGCTGTCTTCTTTCGCCCGTAGGTCTACTTCTTTCCTCCTTTCTCCTTCCCCACAGCCTTTATCACCTTAGTCACCACAGAAGGTAAGATCGTCTGCATGACCTGATGCACCTCCTCTACAACTGCCTCAATCATTGAGGCCCTTAAGTTAGCACTCTCATCTCCACCCTCCGGATGAGGGGTCTCGGGTTCTTCATGAACCACTTTTTTGGCTCTAGACCTTCCTCTCGTATCTCGTGGTTCAACACCACAACCTCCACCACGTGAAGCTTTCAATGATATACCACCGGCCATCCTCAAACACACACACTGAAAAATTCAAACACCAACACGGTCATTCAAGGGAACAACTTAGTTTATGTCAAGTATAGTAAGTCCTTAATTATAGTGGCCAGTTGTGATTAGTCACTTACTTTACTCTTCATACCCCAAGCATTACCTATCCTGACTACATCAGTATCTAAATCTATTAGCAACACATAAACGACATAACATGCACACGTAATATCGGTTAACATTACAAAAATACCTGATGGCACGCAGCTACTCGGACTGGCATCCCTTCACTTTCCGTCCCATTTTCAGTTTAAGTTTAGGTTTTTTTGAAAATTTACCCGTTTCACTTAAACTTTGGCTCTGATACCAACTTGTAAGGCCCCGATCCCGAGACACTCACAGCTGTCCAATCATCGCTCATAAAACATATAATTACATTTACCCTTCATAAAACATCAAGGAACATTAAAATAACTTTTCATTTTATTATAAATGCTTTTGCAAGTTAAACAATCATTCATTTCAAAAAATCATTCGTTCGCATTACAATGCAAAAACTTAAACAACAGAATGCCATCCAAAATGCCAAGTAGCTGCCCCGCGCCATCCTCAGCAATGCTCACCTGCCAACTGGAAAATGCATAAAAAGTTGGCGTTGCTGAGTGAGTTCTAGTTTTATAAAAACATTGAATTACCTTCCATTCATTACAAACATTTTCATAACTATCGCACGTGATCACACATCATACGTACATCAAGGTAATAATTATTATTTTCATCATTGTTCGTTTGGTACATTTCGCACATCTCACACATCTCACACATATCGCTCATATCGCACATATCGCACATACTGCACGTATCGCACATATCGCACTTATCGCACATATCGCACGTATCGCACCTATCGCACATATCGCACGTATGGAGTGGTCATTAGGACAGACTCCCCATATGTGTGTGAACTATTATGGGTTCGCCAAGATCGCACGCTGTATAACACACAGTAATTAGAAAATAGCACGTTATTGGAGCAGTCACCGGGACTGGACTCTTACTCTGTGTATGAACCCTTATGAGTTTGTCGAAATCGTACGCTGTAGATGTGACATCCGTCACCTTAAGGTCCGTCAATTAACATAATTAACCATCAACTTTTTCTTAATTGTTCTTCCTCTTCTTCATGAACTCCTGCTATGAAAATCATGCTTGCTTTATTATCCTTGAACTTGTACTTCTTTTGTGAACGTGTGCTAAACCTATACCTTTTATAAATTTCATCACCATTTTCACTAAATATATCATTTTTATTTATAACCATTGATATTAATAAAACCATTTTAAGTTATCAATTACCATTAAACACACTTTTAACATTAATATAACAAACGTGCTTAAAGTCGTTTTCAACCGAAACAAACTTTGGAAAGTCGGGGGCTAAGTGTAGGGACTAAAATTGACATTTTGCAAACTTGGGATGGGTATAAAAACCCCCTTCCTACCATTTTCTTCATCTTCTTCACTTCTCCTTCATTTTCTTCTTCACCACCTATCTTCTTCACTTTTGCACCAAAAACGCTCCATTTGGTCTCGTTTTCGTCTTCTAGACTTCATCTACAACCTAGTCTACTTCATCCTGCAGGTAGACAACCTTGGTTGTCCATTTATTGCCAGTTTTACTGCTGTCCATTTCTAGGGTTTTGGGTGTTTGGGTCAACCCGAATACGAGAGGTCGTGTGGGTGTGTGTGATGACTTTCTGCGTGTGCTTCTTGTTCGTGTGTGTTTGTTGTGTGATTCCGTAAGTACTTGTTGTGTAAAACCCGTGCTCGGGGCAGCCGAAGGCTGCTCTGCACTTCAGCAGTCACGAACCTGCAGTTCAGGCGACTGGGTCTGTCATGCGACTGAGCCGTGCGACTAGGTGTGTCGTGCGACTGAGTCATGTGACTGTGTTATTCGGGCGACTGAGTCGTGCAACTAGGGATGTCATGCGACTGAGTTGTGCGATCGAATGAATGTGTTCGATTGAGTCAATGCGGATGAATGTTGTGTGCGATTGAGTCAATACGGATGAATGAGGTGTGCAATTGAGTCCTGCGACCGAATGAATGTATGTGACTGTGCGTGTATCGCATGACTAAAGGCCAATCGTACGAATGAAGGTTCAGTTGTACGAATGAAGCTGATTCGTACGAATGGAGTGTTGAGTCGAGCGTCTGGTCCTGTTGTGTGACTGATGTTGCTGTGTGTGCGAATTTCCTTCTTGAATGTCTTGTGATGATAAGGTAACATCAGTAAAAGTGTCATTGCTTGACCACAAAGATTAAAGTCAACGCTATCAACACGCACATACTATTTCAATCTAAATCAACCTAACATTTTACAAATTTTCAACAACCTTTTTGGGACTACAAATATTCAACAAGTGCTATCTTTTTAACAATGGGATCTTTACACGAATGTCATTAGCAATGACGACTACTCTTAGTACTTGGATCTACATAAGGTTTGATACGTGTGTCCGCTTGTGTGTGTGCTACCCACGACCGAATTGATACAACCCGAACCGACCAAACATTACTATTTGCTTTATACACATCATTAATGGTAAACAATAACTGTCAATAGGTGTTTGACTGTTCATTGCATACAACTGTTGGGAATTTGATCATTCATACTTACCATTTAACATGTGAGTTTCGTGACCCCTTTTTATGCTTATACAACTTTTCAATCATTTACAAACATGGGGAAAAGTATGCTCGCTCGTTTTCTATGTTGTACAACTTACATACAATTTACATACTTGGAATCAACGTGCTACTATTTTGTGAGTACTTATCTGATACATGCTTGAGTCTGCTTTGTGGTTCTTTCTTACAACCATTTAATTCTAGTGTGGAACCGACAGATAGGTATTGGTAGTACTACTTGGGCTGACACCCCCACCCTCGTGTTGGTATACTAGTTAGTACCAACAGTCACCAGGAACGGGCCTTGGGTGATATATTCTGACAAGATTCTTTGTGTACGTCGTTAGGTTTGGTTGTAAAGCTCTTGTCATGTGATTTTGCTTTCTTATAACTGTATGCACGGTATTCTGCAACAACATTATACAACATCAATTACTTATTTACTTTTAAACCTGCGAGCTCACCAACAATTTTGTTGACCATTTTTGAGCATATCTTTTCAGGTGATCATGCTAACTGAAGATCTAGGTGTGCTGCCTTAGTGGAGACCCTAGGATGCATTTTGGGACTAAACATATTTTAAAAACATTTGATGTAGTCCGTTTTAAACAACAATACTCTTTTGATACTTGTTCCCGGGTTATGGGAATTGCATACAATGTTATCATCTTTGTTTATGTGAATCATGTTTCATGTTTATGCTTATGGCTATGTTGTCGTGAATACTGACTAAACACGACACAAGTCCCCTTATTGTCAGGTGTCGTCATGACACGCTTGTTATCATTTATTATATTGCATCTCTATCGCTTACCATGTGTTATGACGATTCCCGTCTCGTTACATCCCTGTGTTTCCGCTCTCAGCGGGTGTGACAGACTGGTATCAGAGCCATTGGTTATAGAGACTTAGGCAACACACTTGACCTAGACTATAACCTAGGAACCTTCATGTAGATTTGCATGCCAGGGTTGTGTGCCTTTTATATCTCATACGTGTTCCTCATTACTTGTTCGTTTATCTATCTGTTTCGTGATCTTTTCACCCTGTGAGGGAGCCCTTGTGCTCACTCTTTATGGGATACTCCTATTGGATCTTCCGTTCCCTCTGTGCACCAAGTTGTTTTATCAATCCGAGTATTAAACCCGAACAGATCTTCATAGATCGTGCTATTGCGCATGACCTTAGACATTGGGATTTACCCCGAGGAGGTTATGTCTGAGACCTCGAGAGAGGAGGAATAGGCAACCTCCGCTAGACTAAACTTGATTACATGCATGGATATGCTATTATTATGATGGACTACTGTTGGGACATTACCTATACACGGTGTGAGAATTACACGATTTGTATGTGATTTGTGACAACCATAAGTATGGTATTAACCTGGAATGTTAGACCTTAATGTGACATGGATGGTATGCCTTGCAATGGTTAGAAACTTATGTGTTTACTACTTTTATGATTAGAACATGCCGCCTCGAAGAGTTACCCGTAGAAACAGTGGCAGAAGTGAAGCCCCGAGGGCAGAGGCAGAGGCAGAGGTAGAGCACCAAGGACAAGCGATGTTCCTACCAACAACAATCAGGGTACATGAAACTCTGATATGGCAGCCTTAATTGCCCAACAGCTAGCCGCACTGATTCCGCCTATCGTGGCCTAAGTGAGCGATGCTCTTCAGAATCACCACCCCCATGGGGATGGTGGCAATGATAATGAGGATAATAGGACCCTGACTGGGAATGAAAGCAATCTAGAGACCGGAATGGTGGTACAGCCGGTAATGAAACTGGGATTGTTAATGAGACCGGTTGTGAATGCTAGACGGGATGTTCATACAAGGAATTTGTGGCTTGTAAACCGAGAGAGTTTGATGGCAAAGGTGGAGCCATAGCCCTGACTAGATGGCTTGAAAAGATGGAGGCAGTGATTGACATCAGCGAATGCCTCGACAGCCAAAGGATCAAGTATGCCACGTACTCACTGTAGGGCAAGGCACTAACTTTGTGGAACACTCAGATACAGGCTAGGGGAAGAGAATCGGCGATGCAAATGTCGTGGGAGGAGTTCAAAGCCCTAATCACCGAGGAGTACTGTCCTCTCAACAAGATGCAAAACCTAGATCATGAGTTCTGGAATCATGCTATGGTGGGGGCTGGGCATGCAGCTTACACTGACTGTTTTCATGAGCTGGAAAGATTGGTTCCACACCTGGTCACTTTGGAATCAAGAGGATTGAGAGGTACATTCGGGGACTTGCGCCTCAAATCCGGGCAATAGTGACAACAGCTGCTCCTCCTACTATCCAGAGTGCAATTCTGAAGGTTGGCTCTCTAACTGATGAGATGGTGAGAATAGGGGTATTGGGCAGGGGAGCAGAGAAAAGGAAAGATGTTGGGGAAACGAGCCGGTCGAGTGCCGGGAAATTCGAGAAAAAGGCCAAGACAACCAGAAACTTTATGGTCGTGACCCAAGGCAGGCAAGAGTATGTGGGTCCGCACCCCAAATGTGATAGGTGCAACTTTCATCATCCCCCAGCTATGCCGTGCCGGGTGTGCGCAAACTGTAGACGCCCGGGGCATCTAGCAAGAGACTGCAGAACAACGCCGAATATGGCTGCACCCGTCAACGCGGTTAACCCCGCCGGGAATGCCAGGGGCTGTTATGAGTGTGGAAACCCTGATCACTACAGAAACATGTGCCCCAAACTGAATCTTGCCCGGGTCAACAAGGGAACAACCAGCAACAGGTGATGGCTATAGCTGGAAATCAAGCCCGACAAATCAAGGGAATATGGCTCGGGGACCGCTTTTGTCATTGGAGCCAACGATGCCCGTCAGGACCCGAATGTTGTCACGGGTACGCACTTACTCAATAATCACTTTGCATCTGTATTATTTGACACTGGAGCCGACAATAGCTTTATATCTTCTGAGTTTGTGCAATTGCTTGATTTGAGTCCTAGTAGGCTAGAAACTAGCTACTTTGTAGAAATGGCCAATGGTAGGGTTGTTTAGGCCGACGAGATTATTAGAAAGTGCTCGATAATATTGGAGAACACCAAGCCTTGATATAGACTTGATACACTTTGAGTTAGAAAGTTTCGACGTAATTGTGGGAATGGATTGGTTGTCGAAACATGGAGCTGAGATTTTTTGTCAGGACAAGGTAGTACGAATCCCTATGTCAGACGGAGAAGTACTCAGAATTCAAGGAGAACGACCGGGAAGAAACTTAAAAGCTTATTTCCTGCATGAAAGCATGCCGGAGTTTACGAAAACAGTGCTATGCTTTTCTAGCTCATGTGGTGGAAAAGAAAGAAGAGGAGCAGAAATTGGTAGATATCCCTGTAGTGCGGCATTACCCAGATGTATTTCCTGATGACTTGTCTGGTTTGCCTCTTCCACGGCAGGTGGAATTTCGTATTGAGTTGGTTCCTAGAGCTACACCGGTAGCAAAGACACCGTATCGGTTAACACAATCTGAAATGCAAGAGTTATCTAGCCAGTTACAGGAACTACTGGAGAAGGTTTTATTCGGCCGAGTCACTCGCCTTGGGTAGCACCGGTGTGATTTGTCAAAAAGAAGGATGGGTCGTTCCGTATGTGCATCGACTATCGTGAGTTGAACAAGTTAATTGTGAAGAATCGGTATCCTCTCCCCAGGATCGACGACCTGTTTGATCAGTTACAGGGAGCTTTGTATTTCTCGAAGATCAAACTTCATCTGGATATCATCAACTAAGGTTTTTCGAAGAGGACGTACCGAAAACAGCGTTTAGAACTCGTTATGGGCACTATGAGTTCTTGGTCATGCCATTTGGGTTGAATAACGCACCAGCTGTATGTATGGACCTGATGAATCGGGTGTGTAAACCTTACTTGGATAAATTTGTGATCGTATTCATAGACGATATACTTATCTACTCCCGATCGAAAGAGGATCATGAAGAACACCTTCGGAAATACTGGAACTGTTAAGAGAAGAGAAACTTTTCGCCAAGTTCTCGAAGTGTGGATTCTAGTTGCGAGAAGTGAAGTTTTTGGGTCATGTGGTTAACAAGGATGAGATTCATGTAGATCCCGGAAAAATTGAAGCGGTGAAGAAATGGGATGCGCCCCAGACACCTTCAGAGATATGACAATTCTTAGGATTGGCCGGATACTATCGCCATTTCATAGCGAACTTTTCAAAGATCGCTCAACCGTTAACATTGTTGACTCAGAAAGACAAGAAGTTTGATTGGGGACATGCACAAGAACAAGCATTCCAAACACTGAAAGATAAGCTGTGTAATGCACTGATATTGTCCCTTCCAGATGGAACTGATGATTTTATGGTATACTGCGATGCTTCACATCAAGGGTTAGGATGTGTACTAATGCAGAAGGATAAGGTGATTGCCTACGCTTTGCGACAACTTAAGGTGCATGAAAAGAACTACACAACTCATGATCTTGAGTTGGCATTGTAGTATTGCACTCAAGATATGGAGGCATTACCTGTATGGAACCAAATGCATCATCTACACAGATCATAAAAGCTTTAACATATCCTGGATCAGAAGGAACTCAATATGCGACAACGCGTTGGGTAGAGCTTCTTAGTGACTACGATTGTGAAATCCGTATCATCTGGGAAAGCTAACATGGTGGCTGATGCTTTAAGCCGCAAAGAACGCGTGAAACCACTACGTGCTCGAGCTTTGGGATTGACCATTCAAACGAATTTGAAAGCTCAGATCCAAATTGCACAAAGTGAGGCATTGAAAGAAGAAAACCTTGCGGGAGAAGAATTCCGAGGGTGGATAAACAACTGATGTGCAAGGACGATGGTGTACAGTACTTCGTGGACCGTACATGGGTACCCAGATGGGGAGGTGTACATACCTTGGTCATGGATGAAGCACACAAGATGCGATATTCTATTCATCCTGGTGCACACAAGATGTACCACGATCTCAAAGATCTGTACTGGTGGCTAGGCATGAAGAAAGACATTGCCATGTACGTCAGCAGATGCTTGACATGCTTGAAAGTTAAAGCTGAACATCAAAAACCATCAGGACTGTTACAGCAACCTGAGATTCCCGAGTGGAAATGGGAGAAAATAGCCATGGATTTCATTACCAAACTCCCTCGAGCGAGCAACGGGCATGACTCGATATGGGTCGTAGTGGATCGAATGACGAAATCAACCCATTTCTTGCCAATCCGAGAAGACTACAAAATGGATAAATTGGCGAGATTGTACATAAAAGAGGTCGTGACAAGACACGGAGTTCCGGTGTCAATCATATCCGACCGTGACGGCCGATTTACTTCACGATTTTGGCAGACACTACAGAAAGCGATGGGCACTCGATTAGACATGAGTACCGCCTATCACCCTCAGACAGATGGCCAAAGTGAACGAACTTTACAAACGCTAGAAGACATGCTTCATGTGTAATCGACTTTGGTGGTAGTTGGGACACTCATTTTCCGTTGATTGAGTTCTCTTACAATAACAGCTACCATACCAGCATTGGGTGTGCTCCATTCGAATCGTTGTACGAAAGAAAATGTAGATCTCCCGTTTGTTGGGCCGAGATTGGTGAAAGTCAGTTAACAGGCCCAGAGATCATTCAGGAAACAACCGACAAGATCTTCCAAATCAAAGATAGACTAAAAGCCGCTAGAGATCGACAAAAGAGCTATGCCGACAACCGTCGGAAGCCTCTAGAATTCAACGTTGGGGATCAAGTGTTAATCAAAGTCTCTCCTTGGAAAGGAATAGTTTGGTTTGGAAAGAAAGGGAAGTTAGCCCCAAGATACGTTGGACCATTCGAGATTACAGAAAGAATTGGTCCAGTGGCTTACCGATTAAGGTTACCATAAGAACTCAACGATATGCATGATACTTTCCATGTGTCGAACCTCAAGAAGTGTTTGGCTGACGAATCACTTCACGTATCGATTGAGGATATCAAAATCAACGAAAAACTTCATTTTATTGAGGAACCCATTGAGATCAGGGATTGTAAGGTCAAACAGTTGAAGCGCAGTAGAATACCAATCGTTCGCGTGAGATGGAATTCAAAACGAGGGCCAGACTTTACATGGGAACGGGAAGATCAAATGAAACTTAAATATCCACACCTATTCGTGGATGACACTCTTGGACCTAACTCCAGCTGAATTTCGGGACGAAATTCTCTCAACTGGAGGATACTGTGACATCTGTCACCTTAAGGTCCATAAATTAACATAATTAGCCATCAACTCTTTCTTAATTGTTCTTTCTTTTCTTCATGAACTCCTGCTATGAAAATCATGATTGCTTTATTATCCTTGAACTTGTACTTCCTTCGTGAACGTGTGCTAACCTATACCTTTTATAAATTCATCACCATTATCACCAAATATATCATTTTTATTATAACCATTGATATTAATAAAACATTTTAAGTTATCAATTAACATTAACACACTTTTAACATTAATATAACAAACGCGCTTAAAGTAGTTTTCAACCGAAACAAACTTTGGAAACTCGGGGCTAAGTGCAGGGACTAAAATTGACATTTTGCAAACTTGGGATGGGTATAAAAACCCCCTTTCCCAGCCATTTTCTTCATCTTCTTCACTTCTCCTTCATTTTCTTCTTCACCACCTATCTTCTTCACTTTTGCACCAAAAACGCTCCATTTGGTCTCGTTTTCAACATTTAGACTTCATCTACAACCTAGTCTACTTCATCCTTGTAGGTAGACGACCTTGGTTGTGTAGAACTCGTGCTTGGGGCAGCCAAAGGCTGCTCTGCACTTCAGCAGTCGCGAACCTGCAGTTCAGGCGACTGGGTCTGTCATGCGACTGAGCCGTGCGACTGGGTGAGTCGTGCGACTGAGTCATGCGACTGTGTCATTCGGGCGACTGAGTCATGCGACTAGGGATGTCATGCGACTGACTGAGTTGTGCGATCGATGAATGTGTGCGATTGAGTCAATGCGGATGAATGTTGTGTGCGATTGAGTCAATGCGGATGATATGGTGTGCGATTGAGTCTTGCGACCGAATGAATGTATGCGACTGTGCGTGTATCGCACGACTGAAGGCCAATCGTATGAACGAAGGTTCAGTCGTATGAATGAAGCTGATTCGTATGAATGAAGGTTGATTCGTGCGAATTGAGGTTGAGTTATGCGATTGGGTGTTGTGTGGTACGACTGAATTCCAGTCGTACGAATGAAGGTTCAATCGTGCGAATGAAGGTTCAATCGTGCGAATGAACCTGATTCGTACGATTGAAGGTTGATTCATACGAATGGAGTCTTGAGTTGAGCGTCTGGTCCTGTTGTGTGACTGATGGTGTTGTGTGTGCGAATTTCCTTCTTGAATGTCTTGTGATGATAAGGTAACATCAGTAAAAGTTTCATTGCTTGACCACAAAGATTAAAGTCAACGCTATCAACACGCACATACTATTTCAATCTAAATCAACCTAACATTTTACAAATTTTCAACAACCCTTTTGAGACTACAAATATTCAACAAGTACTATCTTTTATAACAATGGGATCTTTACACGAATGTCATTAGCAATGACGACTACTCTTAGTACTTGGATCTACATAAGGTTTGATACGTGTGTCCGCTTGTGTGTGTGCTACCCACGACCGAATTGATACAACCCGGACCGACCAAACATTACTATTTGCTTTATACACGTCATTAATGGTAAACAATAACTGTCAATAGGTGTTTGACTGTTCATTGCATACAACTGTTGGGAACTTTGATCATTCATACTTACCACTTAACATGTGAGTTTCGTGACCCCTTTTTATGCTTATACAACTTTTCAATCATTTACAAACATGGGGGAAAAGTATGCTCGCTCGTTTTCTATGCTGTACAACTTACATACAATTTACATACTTGGAATCAACGTGCTACTATTTTGTGAGTACTTATCTGATACATGCTTGAGTCTGCTGTGTGTTCTTTCTTACAACCATTTAATTCTAGTGTGGAACCGACAGATAGGTATTGGTAGTACTACTTGGGTTGACACCCCACCCTCGTGTTGGTATACTAGTTAGTACCAACAGTTGCCAGGAACGGGCCTTGGGTGAATATATTCCGACAAGATTCTTTGTGTACGTCGTTAGTTTGGTTGTAAAGCTCTTGTCATGTGATTTTGCTTACTTATAACTGTATGCACGGTATTCTGCAACAACATTATACAGTATCAATTACTTATTTACTTTTAAACCTGCGAGCTCACCAACAATTTTGTTGACCATTTTTGAGCATATCTTTTCAGGTGATCATGCTAACTGAAGATCTAGGTGCGATGCCTTAGTGGAGACCCTAGGATGCATTTTGGGACTAAACATATATTTTGAAAACATTTGCTGTAGTCTGTTTTAAACAACAATACTCTTTTGATAGTTATTCCCGGGTTATGGGAATTGCATACAATGTTTTCATCTTTTTTTATGTGAATCATGTTTCATGTTTATGCTTATGGCTATATTGTCATGAATACTGACTAAACATGACATAAGTCCCCTTGTTGTCGGGTGTCGTCATGACACGCTTGTTATCATTTATTATACTGCATCTCTATCGCTTACCATGTGTTATGACGATTCCCATCTCGTTACATCCCCGTGTTTCCGCTCTCAGCGGGGGTGTGACAGTAGATACACACAAGGTAACAACTCTCAATGAGTTGTGAACTTCCCTTCAGTTGCTTGCATGGCTTTTCATTACTTTCTCTTTCATTAATGCATGCATTCATTCATTATGTTCCTCTTTCATTATCTTAAATCTTTCGCTTTGTTAAGATAATAATTTACGTTCATTAACAATATCACACCACGTAAAGTCACATCATCACACTTAATAAGGAACATAACAGATCATAACATGCAAATCATACATAATCATCATGCATCATCATATCATACAATAGCATAACATCCTCAATCGCACATCATCAATCACACATCAACAATCACACATCATCATATAGGGCATTATCATACATCACACATACCATCATGCATATGCATCAATCATACCTCATCAAATAATGCCCATCATAACATCTATGACCTCAAAAAGTCAACTTACATAGCTCCAGGAACCTCCAAGTCAAGGCCTACTTAACACTTTTTCCCCAAAAAGTCAGAAAATATTCTAAGTGTTCATTCGCATTTTCCCTTTTTATTCATATGCATTTCTTTTTGTTCATCCGAATTTCTTTACTTCATCCGCATTTGTTCATCTGCAATAACTTTGTTCATCCGCATTTCCTCAATCGCATGAACTTACTCATCCGCATTTCCTCAGTCGCATGACTTACTCATCCGCATTTTCTCAGTCGCATGACTTACTCATCCGCATTTGCTCAGTCGCATGACTTACTCATCCGCATTTCCTATGTCGCATGAATTACTCATCCGCATTTCCTTAGTCGCATGACTTACTCATCCGCATTTCCTCCGTCGCATGAATTACTCATCCACATTTCCTCAGTCGCAAGACTTACTCATCCGCATTTCTTCGGTCGCATGACTTACTCATCCGCATTTCCTAAGTCACATGAATTACTCATCCGCATTTCCTCATTCGCATGACTTACTCATCCGCATTTTCTCACTCGCATGACTTACACATCCGCATTGACACTCCATCCGCATTGACATTCCATCCGTATTGACTTTTCATCCGCATTGACTTTTCATCTGCATTGACTTTCCATCTGCATTTGTCAACACTTAAGCTGTTTTCTAAACTTAGGCGTATGAACTACTGTTTGGGTGTATGAGCAGCCTAGGGCACACTATCATCAGATTCAGTCCCCAATCTCATCTTTCATGTTGTAAGCTTAAATCTTACATTTTAAGCCTTAAAAACACAATCATAACATCATCAAACATGAACATTGTCCAAAATCAAACCATACCAGCAACATACACATATTCAAACATATGGGTATAAAACCCAGATTTATAAAAACATACATTCATGCATTTCCAGCTCGAAATCAGTTAATAACTAGTAAAAAGAGGGGTTCTAGAACTCACCTTAGCAGCTCTTGAGTATTGCTATTTCCAAACTCGTCCGCAATTGAGTTCAACCACCTAAAACCCACTAAAAAACATAACCGATTACACACAACACATAAGCATAAAACCAAGGCAAGGCCAGTTAAGACACTTAAAAACCATGAATTCTTACCTTGAATTCGAATTTTCAGCTTGTTCTTCTTCAAACCCGAGAGCTTTCTACTCTTTTCTTTCTCTCTGTAACAAGATCCGAATTTTGTGTGGGTGTAAGAGGGTGATGGGCAACCATCACCTTTTACACCCACTTTTCAAACCTTTTGTCCTTTTGGACACTTTTTACCCCTCAACTTAGGTAAAATATATTTTTTTCTTTTTCTTCACTTATTATTTCTTTACTAACTTAAAATAATAACCAAGTGTTACAGATGATCACCAACGCCGCCACCATCACTACCGCATGAAAATCATCTCACCACTACCATCGCTAACCCCTACTACCACCGACGACTCCCACCACCATCGACAACGACGACCACCAGTCGCATCACCATCACTATCGCTTGATCACCACCGATGACTCCTATCACCAACGACTATTCAAAACTTTAAAATCATCATAAAAAACCACCTAAAAACGAGATATGAATGATGGTGGGGTGAAGTTAGAAGTGGGTTGTCCTGTTGGAGCTTTGATCTGGAGCATCGCTTGATCTGGGTTTGTTTACATAAGAGATAGTGGAGATGGCGACAATGTCATGGTGGTGGGTGGTCACGATTAGGGTTTTATAGAGGAAAAGGGAAAGGGGATCTGGTGATGATGGTTGATGGTGATGATGATAAGATACCTAAGATGAATGGTCATGGTGTGATGTTCGGTGGTGATGGTTGACGACGATAATTTAGGTTATCGGTGATGTGATGGCCGACAATGTTGGTGTGATGGCCGATGACGGTGGTATGAGGGTACTGGTGTTTTGAAGGCTAGTGTTCATAGCCTAGTTTGATGGGGGTGTTGATGGTTAGGGAGAATGGAGGTAATGGTGATGGTTAGGGATGGTGGTGGCGGTGGAGATGGTTAGGGATGGTAGTGGTGATGGTGAAAGTATTTTGTTGTTAACTAGGTGTTATAATTCAATGTATATGTGTATATATGTTGGTATATATATGTGTATGTAGATATAGATATATTACTTTAATATAATTAGACAATTAGTTCCTCGAATTTACATATATAACCCTATAACGTGAAAAATACCAAAATGCTCTTAAACTTAATTGAAAATCTAACGTCTGTTAGTGTTAATACTCAAACTTGTTACAAAATAAAAAATGAATACTCACACTTGTTACTTTTTTTGCTTAGTACCCAAACCTGTTATTTTATATAAACCACAGGGACCATTTATGTAAGTAACTCTAAATTTAATTTAAAACAAAGTTATGCCTAGTAATATACAAGCTATTAAACTAGAAATGTACAACTTACTCCTCAAGTTGTTTCAGGTTTTGATTTTTTTTAATGTTTTCCTCTTAGAAGTTTTGATATGATGCTTTATAAAATTTAAATTGCATGTATGGTGTGCTAAATTTTATCAAGATGTTAACATGATTTTTTATTTCAAAGCCAAGTTGTGTATCTAATTTATTACAAAACTAGAGACTGAATACTAGCATACAAGTAATCAGAATCAAATGTTACAAAGTTTAACATTCCAAGACAAAACACTGGTTCATAGAGTAGTCCCCCACCTCTCTCTCTCTCTTCCCCCTCTTTCCATCTCTCCCTCTCCCTCTCCTTCTCCCTTCTCCCTCTCCCTCTCCCTTTCCTTCCCTCCCTCCATCCCTCCCTCCCCCTCTCCCTCTCTCCCTCCTCTCCCTCTCTCTCCCTCTCTCCCCCTCTCTCTTGCTCTCCCTCGCTCTCTCCTTCTCTCCCTCTGTCACACCCCCACTAAGAGCAGAAACACGGGGATGTAACGAGACGGGATCATTATAACACAGTGTAAACAATAGAGATGCAATATAAGAAACGATGACAAGCGTGTCATGACGACACCCGACACAAAGGAGACTTGTGTCGTGTTTATTCAATGTTCACACAGCATAGATAGCCATAAGCATAGCTGACACATGATTCACATAAACAAGAAGATAATATTGTAATGTATTTCCCATAACCCGAGAACAAGTTACAAAAGTATGATGTTGTCTAAAGCAAACTACAACAATGTTCCAAAAAGACAATGTTTAGTCTCAAAATGCATCCTAGGGTCTCCACTAAGGCAACATACCTAGATCTTCAATTACCATTGTCACCTACAAAGATGTGCTCAAAATAGTCAACAAAATTGTTGGTGAGCTCGCAGGTTTAAATTGTAAATAAGTAATTGATGCTGTATAATAATAGTTGTGGAATACCGTGAATACAGTTATAAGTAAGCAAAATCACATGACATGAGCTTTACAACCAAACCTAACGACGTACACACAGAATCTTATCGAATATATTCACCCAGGCCCGTTCCTGGCTACGGTTGTACTAACTAGTATACCAACCAACAAGGGTGAGGGTGTCAACCTAGTAGTACTACCAATACCTATCTGTCGGTTCCCACACTGGAATTAAATGGTTGTAAATAAAGTACCACACAACGAACTCAAGCATGTATCAGATAAGTACTCACAAAACAGTAACACGTTTATTCCAAGTATGTAAATTGTATGTAAGTTGTACAGCATTAAAAGTGGGTGAGCATACTTTTCCCCCCAGTTTGTAAATGATTGAAAAGTTGTATAAGCATAAAAAGGGCCACGAAACTCACGTATTAGATCTTATGTAGATCCAGGTACTAGAAACCGTCGCCATTGCCGGTGATATTGTGTAAAAGATCCATTATTATAAGAGAAGTATTTGTTAAATATTAGTAGTTACGAATTGGTTATTGATAATTGTAAAATGTTAGGTTGATTTGATTTGGAATAGTATTTGTAGCCTTGATAGTGTTGACTTTAATCTTTGTGGTCGAGCAATGACAATTGTGTTGATGTTACCTTATCATCCCAAGACATACGAGAAGGAATTCACACACACAGCAACTTCAGTCGCACAACAGGACCAACGCACAACTCAACACTCCATTCGCATGAATCAACATTCAATCGTACGAATCAGCTTCATTCGTATGATTGAACCTTCATTCGCACGACTGGCATTCAGTCGTACCACACAGCACTCAATCGCACGACTCAACCTCCATACACTCGAATCAACCTTCATTCGTACGAATCAGCTTCATTCGTACGATTGAACCTCTATTCGTACGATTGGCATTCAGGCGTGCGATACACGCACAATCGCACACATTCATTCTGACGCAGACTCAATCGCATGCATACACTCATCCGCATTGATTCAATCGCACACATTCATTCGATCACACGACTCAGTCGCATGACTCACCCAGTCGCACGGCTAAGTCGCATGATAGACCCAGTCGCCAGAATGGCAGATTCATGACTGCAGCTATGCAGAGCAGCCTTCGACTGCTCCGAGCACGAGTTTTACACAACAAGTCTTCCAGACACTTTACTAACATACACAAACAGAAGAACACGCAGAAAGACATCACACGCACCCACGCGACCACATGTGTTCAGGTTGGACCCGAACACCCCTAAATGGACAGCAGTGAAAAAGCAAGAAAATGGACGACCATGGTCGTCTACCTGCAAGAATGGGGTAGACTCGGTTGTAGTCGAAGTCTAGACGACGAAAACGAGACCAAACGGGGCAGTTTTGGTGTAAGGAAGAAGATGAAAGTGAAGAAGAGAATGAACAAGAAGAGGATGAAGAATGAAGGCTAGGGCTGGAAATGGGGTTTATATACCCAGCCCTAGTTTGCAAGTTATCACATTTGGTCCCTGCATTTAGCCCCCGAGTTTCCCAAATTTTTTCGGTTAAAAACGATGTAAATAGGATAATTATATTGATGATAAAAAATGTATTTAATGATAATTGGTATTTTAAAATGGTTTTATTAATGACAATAATATTATTTAAAGATGATATATTTAGTGATAACAAGGATGAAATGTGTAAAGGTTTTAAGCATTGCATACGTTAACGATAAGAACACAAGAATAAGAACGATAAAGCAAGTATGATATCCACACGAATAGTTAATAAAGATGAGGAATGAACGATCAAGGGAAAGTTAACGAAAACCACGTTAATTGACGGACCTTGCGGTGACGGATGTCAAAGTATCCCCTAGTTGAGAGAATTTCGTCCTGAAATTTAGCTGGAGTTAGGTCCAAGAGTGTCATCCTCGAATAGATGTGGATATTTAAGTTTCATCTAGTCTTCCCGTTCCCATGTAAACCCTGGCCCTCGTTTTGAATTCCATCTCACGCAAACAATTGGTTACTTCTTACTGCGCTTCAATTGTTGACCTTTCGATCCATGATCTCAATGGGTTCCTCAACAAAATGAAGCTTTTCGTCAATCTTGATGTCCTCAATTGGTACGTGAAGTGATTCGTCAGCCAAACACTTCTTATGGTTCGACACGTGGAAAGTATCATGTACGCCGTTGACTTCTTGTGGTAACCTTAATCGGTAAGCCACTGGACCAATTCTTTCTGTAATCTCGAATGGTCCTACGTATCTTGGGGCTAACTTCCCTTTCTTTGTAAATCGAACGATTCCCTTCCAAGGAGAGACTTTGAGTAAAACTTGATCTACAAGGTTAAATTCTAGAGGCTTCCGACGGTTGTCGGTATAGCTCTTTTGGCGATCTCTAGCAGCGTTTAGTCTGTCTTTGATTTGGAAAATCTTGTCGGCTGTTTCTTGAATGATCTCTGGGCCTGTTAACTGACTTTCACCAATCTCGGCCCAATAGATGGGAGATCTGCATTTTCTTCCTTACAACGCTTCAAATGGAGCACATCCAATGCGCGTATGGTAGCTGTTGTTGTAAGAGAACTCAATCAGCGGTAGATGAGTGTCCCAACGACCACCAAAGTTGATTACACACGCCCTCAGCATGTCTTCCAACGTTTTTATAGTTCGTTCACTTTGGCCATCTGTTTGAGGGTGATAGGCGGTACTCATATCTAATCGAGTGCCCATCGCTTTCTGCAGTGTCTGCCAAAATCGTGAAGTAAATAGGTTGTCACGGTTGGATATGATCGACACTGGTACTCCGTGTCTTGTCACGACCTCTTTTGTGTACAATCTCGCCAATTTATCCATTTTGTAGTCTTCTCGGATCGGCAAGAAATGAGCTGACTTCGTCATCCGTTCCACCATGACCCATATCGAGTCATGCCCGCTGCTCGTTCTAGGGAGTTTGGTAATAAAATCCATAGCTATGTTCTCCTATTTCCACTCGGGAATTTCAGGTTGTTGTAATAATCCCGATGGTTTCTGATGTTCAGCTTTAACTTTCGATCTGCTTACGTACATAGCAATGTCTTTCTCATGCCTAGCCACTAGTACAGATCCTTGAGATCGTGGTACATCTTGTCTACACCAGGATGAATAGAATATCGCGTCTTGTGTGCTTCATCCATGACCAAGGTACGTACACCTCCCCACGTGGGTACCCATATACGATCTATGAAGTATTGTATACCATCATCCTTGCAAATCATTTGTTTATCCAACCCTCGGAATTCTTCTCCCACACGGTTTTCATCTTTCAACGCCTCACTTTGTGCAATTTGGATCTGAGCTTTCAAATTCGTTTGAATAGTCAATCCCAACGCTCGAGCACGTAGTGGTTTCGCACGTCTTTGCATCTTAAAGCATCAGCCACCACGTTAGCTTTCCCCAAATGATACCGGATTTCACAATCGTAGTCACTAAGAAGCTCTACCCAACGTCGTTGACGCATATTAAGCTCCTTCTGATCCAGGATATGTTGGAGGCTCTTATGATCTGTGTAGATGATGCATTTGGTTCCATACAGATAATGCCTCCATATCTTGAGTGCAAATACTACAGCGCCCAACTCAAGATCATGAGTTGTATAGTTCTTTTCGTGCACCTTAAGTTGTCGCGAAGCGTAGGCAATCACCTTATCCCTCTGTATTAGTACACATCCCAATCCTTGATGTGAAGCATCGCAGTATACCACAAAATGTTAGTTCCGTCCGGGAGGGACAATATCGGTGCGTTGCACAACTTCTCTATCAACGTTTGGAACGCTTGTTCTTGTGCATGTTGCCAATCAAACTTCTTGTCTTTCTGAGTCAACAGCGTTAACGATTGAGCGATCTTCCAAATTTCGCGATGAAGCGTCGATAGTACCCTCCCAATCCTAAGAATTGTCGTATCTCTGAAGGTGTCTGGGGTGTATCCCATTTCTTCACCGCTTCGATCTTGCCGGGATCTACATGAATCCCATCCTCGTAACCACATGACCTAAAAACTTCATTTCCCGCAATCAGAATTCACACTTTGAGAACTTGGCGAAAAGTTTCTCTTCTCGCAATAGTTCCAGAATTGCCTGAAGGTGTTCATCGTGCTCCTCTTTCGATCGGGAGTAGATAAGTATATCGTCTATGAATACGATCATAAACTTATCCATGTAAGGTTCACACACCCGATTCATTAGGTCCATAAACACAGCTGGTGCGTTAGTCAGCCCAAATGGCATGACCAAGAACTCATAGTGCCTATAACGAGTTCTAAATGTTGTTTTCGGTATGTCCTCCTCGAAAACCCTTAGTTGATGATATCCAGAATGAAGGTCGATCTTGGAGAAATAAGAAGCTCCTTGTAGCTGGTCAAATAGATCGTCGATCTTGGGGAGAGGACACCGATTCTTCACGGTTAACTTGTTCAACTCACGGTGATCGATACACATGCGGAACGACCCATCTTTCTTCTTGACGAATAATACCAGTGCTCCCCATGGTGAGTGACTTGGCCGAATAAATCACTTCTGCAGTAGTTGCTGTAATTGACTAGATAATTCCTGCATTTCAGACGGTGCTAACCGGTATGGTGTCTTTGCTACCGGTGTAGCTCCAGGAACCAACTCTATACGAAATTCCACCTGTCGTGGAGGAGGCAAACCAGACAAGTCATCGGGAAATACATCTGGGTAGTCCTGCACTACTAGAATATCGACCAATTTCCTCGCTTCTTCCTTCTTTTCTACCACGTGAGCCAGAAAAGCGTAGCACTGTTTCCGTAAACTTCAGCGTGCTTTCATGCAGGAGATAAGCTTTAAGTTTCTTCCCGGTCATTCTCCTTGAAACCTGAGTACCTCCCTGTTTGATATGGGGATACGTACTACTTTGTCCCGACAAACAATCTCAGCTCCATGCTTCGATAACCAATCCATTCCCACAATCACGTCGAAACTTCCTAACTCAAAGGGTATCAAGTCTATATCGAAGGCATGGTCCTCCAATATTAACGAGCGCTTTCTAATGATTTCATCAGCCTGAACAAACCTACCATTGGCCATTTCTACAGAGTAGCTAGTTTCTAGACTACTAGGACTCAAATCAAGAAATTGCACAAACTCAGAAGATATAAAGTTATTGTCTGCTCTAGTATCAAATAATATAAATGCGAAGTGATTATTGAGTAAGTGCGTACCCGTGACAACATTCGGGTCCTGACAGGCATCGTTGGCTCCAATGACAAATGCACGTCCCCGAGCTATATTTCCTTGATTTGCCAGGCCTTGATTTCCAGCTATGGCCATCACCGGTTGCTGGTTGTTCCCTTGTTGACTCGGTGCCCGATTCAGTCTGGGGCACATGTTTCTGTAGTGATCAGGGCTTCCACACTCATAACAGCCTCTGGCATTTCCAGCGGTGTTAACCGCGTTGACCGGTGCCACCAGATTCGCCCTTTCTATAGTCTTTTGCTAGACGCCCCGGGCGTCTACAGTTCATGCACACCCGGCACGGCATTGCTGGGGGATGATGGAAGTTGCACCTATCATATTTCGGGTGTGGCCTAACATACTCTCTTTTGCCCTGTGTCACGGCCACAAAATTTCTAGTTGTCTTGGCCGTTTTGTCAAATCCCCGGCACTCGACCGGCTCGTTTCCCCACATCCTTTATTTTCTCTACTCCCCTTCCCAATACCCCTGTTCTCACCATCTCATCTGTTAGAGCGCCAACCTTCAGAATTGCGCTCTGAATCGTAGGAGGAGCAGCTGTTGTTACCATTGCTCGGATTTGAGGCGCAAGTCCCCAAATGTACCTCTCGATCCTCTTTGATTCCGGAGTGACCAGATGTGGAACCAATCTTGCCAACTCATGAAAACGATCAGTGTAAGCGGCGTGCCCAGCCCCCACCATAGCATGATTCCAGAAATCATGCTCCAATTTCTGCATCTTATTGAGGGGGCAGTATTCCTAAGTGATTAAGGCCTTAAACCCATCCCATGATATTTTCATCGTTGATTCTCTTCCCTAGCCTGTACCTGAGTGTTCCACCAAGTTAGTGCCTTGCCCTGTAGAGAGCATGTGGCATACTTGATTTTCTGGCTATCGAGGCATTCCTGATATCGATAACCACCTCCATCTTCTCAAGCCACCTAGTCAGGGCTATCGCTCCACCCTTTCCATCAAACTCTTTCGATTTGCAGGCCACAAACTCCTTGTACGAACACCCCCTTCTAGCATTAACAACCCCAGTCTCATTACCAGCTGTACCACCATTCCCGGTCTCCTGGTTACTCTCGTTCCCAGTCGGGTTCCCATTATCTTCATTATCATTGCCACCATCCCCGTGGGGGTGGTGATTCTGAAGAGCATCGCTTATTGGGCCACAATAGTCCGGGATCATTGCGGACAGTTGTTGAGCGATCAGAGCTGCCACGTTAGTGTTTCCTGTCTCCTGATTGTTGCTGGCAGGGCCATTACTTGTTCTTGGTGCTCTACCTCTGCCTCTGCCTCTGCCCCTCAGGGATTCACTTCCGCCACTGTTGCTGCGGGTAACTCTTCGGGGCAGCATTTTCTAATCATAGAAATAGTAAACACGTAAGCTTTAACCATTTCAAAATATATTATCCATACCACTCATCAAAAATCCAGCATTCCAAGCTAATATCACACTTGTTGTTACCACACATCACATACAAGTCGTGTAGTTCTCACACCATGAATAGGTAATGTTCCAACTGTAATCCATCTTAATAATTGCAAACCCATGCATATAATCACATTAGTCTAGCGAAGGTTGTCTATTTCCTCCTCTTTCGAGGTTTCAGACATAACCTCCTCAGGGTAACTCTCAATGTCTGTGCTCAAGCGCAATAGCATGATCAGTGAAGGTCTCCTCGGGTTTAATACCCGGGTTTGATAAACCAATTCGGCACGCGGAGGGAATGGAAGATCCAATAGAAGCATCCCATAAAGAGTGAGCACAAAGACTCTCTCATAGTGTGGAAGAGATCACAAGGCAGCTAGATAAATGAATCAAGTAAAGAGGAACACATACAGGAGATATAAAATGCACACGATCCTAGCATGCAAATATATGAAGGTTCCTAGGTTATAGTCTTCAAGTGAATTTCCTAATTCTCTATAACCAGTAGCTCTGATACCAGTCTGTCACACCCCCGCTAAAAGCGGAAACACGGGGATGTAATGAGACATGATCATCATAAAACATGGTAAGCAATAGAGATGCAATATAAAAATGATCACAAACGTTCTCGACGAAACCCGACACAATGGAGGCTTGTGTCGTGTTTAGTCAATGTTCACGACAACATAGCCATAAGCATAACATGATACATGATTCACGTAAACAAGAAGATAATATTGTAATGTATTTCTCATAACCCGGGAACAAGTTACAAAAATATGATGTTGTCTAAAGCAAACTACAACAATGTTCAAAAAGACAATGTTTAGTCTCAAAATGCATCCTAGGGTCTCCACTAAGGTATCACACCTAGATCTTCAATTACCATTGTCACCTGAAAAGATATGCTCAAAATGGTCAACAAAATTGCTGGTGAGCTCGCAGGTTTAATTGTAAATAAGTAATTGATGTTGTATAATAATTGTTGTGGAATACCGTGAATACAGTTATAAGTAAGCAAAATCACATGACATGAGCTTTACAACCAAACCTAACGACATACACACAGAATCTTGTCGGAATATATTCACCCAAGGCCCGCTCCTGGCTACAGTTGGTACTAACTAGTATACCAACCAACAAGGGTGGGGGTGTCAACCCAGTAGTACTACCAATACCTATCCGTCAGTTCCCACACTGGAATTAAATAGTTGTAAAGAAAGTACCACACAGCGAACTCAGCATGTATCAGATAAGTACTCACAAAACAGTAACACGTTGATTCCAAGTATGTAAATTGTATGTAAGCTGTACAACATGAAAAGTGGGTGAGCTTACTTTTCCCCCAAGTTTGTAAATGATTGAAAAGTTGTATAAGTATAAAAAGGGGCCACGAAACTCACTTGTTAGGTGGTAACTATAAATGATCAAAGTTTTCCAAATGTTGTATGTAATGAACGGTCAAACACCTATTGACAGTTATAGTTAAGCATTAATGATATGCATGGAGTAAATAATGACGTTCGGTTGGTTCGGGTTGTATCAGTTCGGTCGTGTGTAACACACAAGGCTGACACACGTATAGATCTTATGTAGATCCAAGTACTAGAAACCGTCGCCATTGTCGGTGATATTGTGTAAAAGATCCATTATTATAAGAGAAGAATTTGTTAAATATTAATGGTCATGAATCGGTTGTTGATAATGGTAAAATGTTAGGTTGATTTGATTTGGAATAGTATTTGTAGCCTTGATAGCGTTGACTTTAATCTTTGTGGTCGAGCAATGACAATTGTGTTGATGTTACCTTATCACCACACGACATACGAGAAGAAATTCACACACACAACAACTTCAGTAGCACAACAGGACCAGACGCATAACTCAACACTCCATTCGCACGAATCAACCTTCATTCGTGCGAACAGCTTCATTTGTACGATTGAACCTTCATTCGCACGATTGGCATTCAATCGTACTACACAGCACTCAATCGCACGACTTAACCTCCATACGCACGAATCAACCTTCATTCGTACGAATCAGCTTCATTCGTACGATTGAACCTCCATTCGTACGATTGGCATTCAGTCGTGCGATACACGCACAATCGCACACATTCATTCGGTCGTAGACTCAATCGCATGTATACACTCATCCGCATTGACTCAATCGCACACATTCATTCGATCGCACGACTCAGTCGCACGACATACCCAGTCGCACAACTCAGTCGCCTGAATGACACAGTCGCACGACTCACCCAGTCGCACAACTCAGTTGCATGACAGACCCAGTCGCCAGAATGGCAGATTCGCGACTGCAGTTGTGCAGAGCAGCCTTTGTGCTGCTCCGAGCATGAGTTTTACAACAAGGACTTCCAGAAACACTCTACTAACATACACAAACAGAAGGACACGCAGAAAGACATCACACGCACCCACGCGACCACATATGTTCGTGTGGACCCGAACCCCAAAACCCTAAATGGACAGCAGTGAAAAAGCAAGAAAAGGGACAATCACGGTCGTCTACTTGCAAGAATGGGGTAGACTCGGTTGTAGTCGAAGTCTAGATGACGAAAATGTAACCAAACGGGGCGGTTTTGGTGCAAGGAAGAAGATGAAAGTGAAGAAGAGAATGAAGAAGAAGAGGATGAAGAATGAAGGCTAGGGAATGGGGTTTATATACCCAACCCTAGTTTGAAAATTGTCGCATTTGGTCCCTGCATTTAGCCCCCGAGTTTTCCAAATTTGTTTCGGTTAAAAACGACGTAAATAGGCTAATAAAGACGATATATTTAAAGACGATATAATTAGTGATAACGACGATGAAATGTGTACAGGTTTTAAGCATAACATACGTTAACGATAAGAACACAAGAATAAGGACGATAAAGCAAGTATGATATCCACACGAATAGTTAATAAAGATGAGGAATGAACGATCAAGGAAAAGTTAACGGAAACCACGTTAATTGACGGACCTTGCGGTGACGGATGTCACACCCTCCCTCCCTCCCTTCTTCCCTCCTTCTCTCTCCCTCCCTCCCTCTCTCTCCCTCTCCCCCCGTCTCTCTCTCTCTCTCTTTCTCTTTCTCTCTCTCTCACACACACACTCATATACAAAATTCACAAATCAAGCTTTCTTTATCCGATATATTTTCTTTATTATTTTCAAGTTTCATCAATGTTGCAGGTTATATTTTTATTCCTATTGAACATTTAAAGGAATTTGTATGTGGTTTTATTTTTATAGGTATCATATTAGTATGATTATTTTATATAGAATTGAAATAATAATATATATCCAGACAATTAAAGAGATATGGAGTATACTTTTGTTTCAAAATATTTTAATAAAGGCATAAAAGTAATTTGAGGGTAGGGATATTTAAAAATATCTGAATCCGAAAATCCGAATATTCGAATCCGAATATTCGAATCCGAAATATCCAAATTTTCGGATATCCGAAAATTCGGATTCGGATTCAGATAGTGATTTTCAAAAGTTTCGGATATCTAAATATGCAAAAACTACAAAAAAAAATTTTATTATTTTTTTTGAATTTTAGATATATTTTTACTTTAGGTTGAGATTTTTAATGTATATTGTGGCTTTTATGATAATCGTTGGTTTTTTATGCTATTTTTTATAATAATATATGTTTAATTATTGTGAAAAACAAAAAAATTAAAAAAAAATGAATTTCGGATATCCGAATCCGTATCCAAAATTTTAGATATCCGAAATTTCAGATCTTGATTCGAATAGTGTTTTCCACTATCCAAAATTTTCGGATATCCGAAATGGATAACCGACTTTGAACACCCCTACTTGAGGATTTAACAAGGCATCATGCCTTTAACAGAGGCACCCCTTGATTGTAGGTGGTATCTAGCATTAGTGGGAGAGTGCTAGCAAGTGCTATCAGAAACAAATGTGCATTAGCAACAACTCGGTAGATCATAAAAAATTAATAGTCCAGTGCTATTAATATAGTAATTGTTAAAGATTTTTATTACTGATGTAACCGCATAACTATAGTAGTCAAAACCTTTAATTTACACTCTTTGTTGAAGAATTGTGTTATTGTCAACTTAAAGTTGTTGATTCCCTACTCATAAAAGAAAAGTATTTGGTTTATGTGAACCGGAAATGATAATAGGACGAGTATGGAACAAATACCGGTAATACATTCCCATGCCCTATTGCAAACTTGTATTAATGACTGGACCTATATCCTTAGGGGCGTTTGGTCGGAAGGAATGAAATAAAATGAAATGGAATTAAAAAATTAATATAATTTTCAAATAAAATTTTGTTTGAGTGAGTAATGAAAAGTAAACCCAATAAAATATTTCACCTCGAATTCCTTTGGTTGTAGGATTTCAAAATCCTTCCACTCAGAGAGGGAATTTGAAATCTTACAACCAATAGAATATGGGGTGAAACATTTCCTTGGTTTTACATTCATTACCTACTCAAACATAATTTTGCTTGAATATTATACTAGTTTCTCAATTCTATTACATTCCTTCCAACTAAACGCCCCGTAAAGTATTATATATATCCTTCATTTTGCTCTTATAAATACTCATTAGGGTTCCTACTATGTGTTTCTCTAACCATTCTAAATTGTATGTAATTTTATTTTATTTAACAACTGCAATAGATCAAAATATGAAAAATTACATACATCAACCAACCAATAGTTTTAACAATGGTGCCATTGAGCTTTGAGCCTCCAAAACAAAAGATCATGGTTTAAATAAAATACTTTGAGCCTACACTTTTAGAAAACCATAAATTCACAAAGCCTTAAATTTTATAGTCTCACTAAAAATCCACAAATCCCCGTTTAAAAAATGGATATTTCATTAACGAATATGCATCATATAAAACTATAAAATAAATTCAATTAAAACAACTATACATACACAATATATAATTAAAAATTTTGACTTGCAAACTATAAACGTTTTAATTTAATTATTTCTTATCTCAAGCCCAGATAAAAAAAAGAGAGTTTTAATAAAAAAAAATATTTTTTTTGAAAAGGGCCCTATTTCTTGTTCGATTGGGGTCCAAAAAATGTTGATTATTATGATACAGATCATCGTAGCCATTAAATATTTGAATTATCTAATTCATGTAATATATTAACATGATAAAAGGTACGAAATAATACATAACAAAAATAATATAATTAATATCATCAAAACATATCATTAAGAAAAGGTTCATTTTCCGCATAATAAAGTAGAGGAACAAAATATATTAGACAAGGCTCAATGAAAAATAAATACTAAAACTAAAATATTTCAGATATTGTTCTGGTATATAGTTTAGGTATATGGGTAAAATGTTTTGAGTAATTGAACGGGCATCACCTATGCCATAATCATCCTATATCCACGAAAAGTTTTAAAACTAATTTCATGCATGGATTTATACTTGAAAATTTGTTTCATTACTGGTCCTAGATGTTTGGGCTACAGTTATTCTCATTTCTCATCTCTATTTTGAGCATAAGATATTAGAACTTCGTTTTCATAGATTAATAAACTTTCATAATTATAAACTTTATGACTTATCCTTTTATTAATATTGTACTCACAAGATACTTTAGTCTAATAGTGAATTTATATGATCCAAATTGCTATCCAAGAGACTTTTCCAATACAAATCCTGTAACTCTTTTTTTAAAAGATGAATGCTACCTTACTTCTACTACACAACAACTAAATTAAACTAGCAAGTCTTTGACGGGGTTTGAACCCTTAAGCTCAAGGGTGCTATACAACTCTATTTCTAAAGACTTTACCATTGGGCCGAAATGCTATCAAGATGCTTTTGGGATACAAATCTTTTAACTTTTTTTTTCTAAAGATGAATGTTACTTTAGTGCTAACTACAGAACAACTAAATTAAACAAACATGTCTTAGATGGGTGCTACACCACTCTACTTCTAATGACTTTACCGTTGGGTCGAAATGCTATCCAAGATGTTTTTGGGTTAGAAATCTTTTAACTTTTTTCTTTAAAAGACGAATGTTACTTATTTTTAACTACACAACAACTACAATAAAATAATCTGTTTTAGATGGAGTCTGAATTCAAGATGGTAAAATATATTGGTTATTGATATTATTATTATGGATATGACATGCTTGTAGTCAACATAGGTACGATTTGATGCCAATATGATCTGGTTGTCTGAAATTTAATAAATAAAACGAAATAGAGAAAATGATTTTCAACAAATAAGAGACGCAAATTTATAACAGAAGTTAAAAGGCACACTGCAATTTTGGAATGAAGATGTTAATTACATTTTGAGGATCCAGATAATACCCTAGGTGTATTTTTGTTTGAAGAGTTTGCATTTAACTTTATAAAAGATGCGTGTTGTGTTAGTCTACCCAGAGTATTACACTCGGATATTCTATTATTCTTTCTTCTTTAATATGAATATAATATTACATAAATTTTTTTCCAATGAAATAAATAATTCTATCAATATTTTAGTTATAATTAAACAAATTATTAAATTCACACGTCAGCGTCTTGATGATAAAATGTCTCCATCTATTAAGAACAAAACGAGTTTTTTGGCAAGATTGTGCACCAAATAACATATCATGAGCATTAAAACATTTATCTTTAGATATTCTAAAATCTTGTAATAAAACATAGTTTCTTAAACTCATTTGATGTTTTGTGGCTTTTTATTTACTCAAACTGTAATAATAAATAAAAATTTTAAAAAGCCACGTGTTATAATTATAATAGCCTTTAATTTTGTTTTTTGCCTAAACATTTTGCTATTTCTATGTTCATTCACAGTTTTTAAAATTTTAAATTCATTAAATACCATTTAAATGTGTTCATACTTCTTAAAATTTAAAATTTTAAACTTAACTATAAGATGACTTTTGATTGGTCAATAACTTTCTTCTTTTAGCATACAATTTATATTACAGATTTTTATTGTTACTATATAATTGTATTTTATTTATGTTAAAACAATAGCATAAATCACCCGGCGTGCGGACACACACGCACGCACGCACGGACGGATGGACGCACGCACGCACGGACGCATGGACGCATGGACGCACGCCCAGACGCACGCCCGGACGCGCGGGCGCCCGCCCGCGCACGCCCGCACGAACGCGTCCGCGCGCGCACATATATAAATATATATATATATATATATTATATATATATATATATATATATATATATATATATATATATATATATTATATATATATATATATATAATTATCTATGCTACTTAAAAAATAAAAATTCTAGAATACAAGTTAAGTGAATTTTAAAGCCCCTCCATCATTTTTTCCACTTAATATTCTAGCCTATTATTTTAGGCAACTAAAGGTCTTATTATAATTCAATATCATAATAATTTATAATTTTTCTACATTTTAATTAATATCACCTAATAAAATAAAATATTTATTGTAATTTTTTCTTAAATTAGCAATGAACTTAAGACTTAGATTGATAGCTTCTTTCACAAAGTTATGTTATCTACTAACACTATGTGTACTAGGTTTGACTTATCTTTTAGTTAATATTACATGTAGGCATCACGTAAACTAGATGTTTTTTACTTAAAGCCCTATCTAATTTAAGTGTAGTGGTTTTAACTTGTTATAAATAATATTTTAAAGTTGTCCAAATTAATATTTGAGGCCTTGTAAAATAATATTGTGTTAAAAAATAAATATAAACCCACAATGTGTATTAAAAGATAGTAAAAGGATTCACACTAGCTTCCCCATCCAAATTCTCATCATCATCCCCATATTTACATATAAAACATTACTTTTCCTTACTCTTTTTCAATTAAATAATATTTTTATATTATTATATTATATTTTTTCCCCTCTTAAAAATGTTATAAAATTTATAGGGATTGTATTAAATATGAAAAAACATTGTATAACCTCAATAAATTATCTACTTCCTTCACTTACAACCATCCCTCATAATATATGACACACATACACACACATCAAAATGGAAAACTTACTATGAATGCTATAAAATGCATTATAAAGTAATGCTCATCCCCACTCTAGATTATCTCATCGTCCACCATATCCTACCTCTCAGCTCATGTGAAAATTGGCTTCATCATTAACAACTTTGATACCCTAACTTTACAAGCTCAAACAAACCTTCACCAGCCACAAATCCGACAACAACAAGCTCATTGCCACCTTTTCCAGATGACAAGACCATCTACATCTCATATTTCTTTCACCCAAATCCACATTGGTGCTCTTCTTTTTAAATAGAGAAAGAAACAACACTTGAAACTAGTGAAATTTGAACTGCAATCGAAGTTTGTGGAAGGATTACGTCTACTATTTTAAAATTTTAGCTCATTTTGGTGCTATCCATAACTATTCATCACTTCAAATCATTATAGATATTGATTTGTAGTTATTTGTTTGATTTAAAATATTTCAATCTCAAGCCCTAATACGTGTAGCTTTGATCAATGTTAAATTTGTTCTACAAACATTTTGTAGATGATACATGGACCAATTTCATTAAGGTTTCTTAGAAAATCAGTTGAATTTCTAACTTGTTCTAATCATGTCATGTACATTTTTCACTTTTGCATAAGGTTCGTGATGATCCTCTATGGTGCCCCTTTCACAACCGAGTAGTCACTTTGGTGTCACAATTGTTCCCAACTAATCAAAGATGATGCCCCTATTTCAATCCACTACGGCAAGTCTAACTATGGTTCTTTATTATCATATAAAAATTTATTAACTAAGATATTTTTATTGTATTTTAAAAAAATATTTAAATAGTATTTAATGTCTAATTAAATAAGATTCTAAAATTTATTTGTTGCAACAGAATTTTAAAAAACTTTTGCGGGATCAGTTTTTGTATTCAACACAAGTATTTTTCTCAAACTCACTAATGAACACTCAAGATACAGAGTTCTTCTAAGAGTTGATTATAATATATTAAGTGACACAAAGAAAACACGAGAGAATGATTTTCAAGATTCTTTCATATATTACTTCTCAACTCAAAGTATTACAAGACTCTTACAAGCTTACAACAAGAGTTACTATGAGAAACTATATATACTACTACCTACAGTCGGATATACTTTGATGCCAGCTGGAATCCTATAACTAAAGCAAATACTACAAAGTTATAGCTAAGGTATCTTAGATAATGTCTTATCCAAGATATGGTAGTCATGACATATCCATGACTTACCTTTTGTCGCCAACTAAAGTTGGCAACTGTACTAACAAATAAAGGTGAACAGTGGAATAAAGTATGGTCAACTACATGGCCTTTTGGGAAAACACCATGAAGTATCAAAGGTCTATAGCGGAGTGTTAGAGACACCATACTTATGTCCACTGGCTCATAATAGGTACTTTCGAAGGTTAACTGGCTTAGGAAGAACTTGTTCTTCTGAAACCACTTATACTTCGGAAGTGGCTAATTCTTCTAAGGCTTCTTTTGGACTTTATTTTTTGGAAGTTGTAGTCTTAATTTCTTTTAAGTGTTGAACTCTCGGAAGAGCAGAGACTTGGTCTTCGGAAGCTAAAGCTTATCTTTAGAAGTTCCTTTGAGCTTTGCTTTGGAAGTTTAGCATATACCTTCGGAAGTGCTGAACTTGTCTTTGGAAGAACTTCATTAGTTGTACACAAAATACTTTAAGTGTTTGGTTTTGGTTGCACCAGCCTTCTTGATCTAACAAACTCCCCCTAGGCTGATGCTACAAAAACCTCACTTGTTCCTGCTTCTCAATACTTTCAACCCCAGGGAAAGCATATACTTATCTGTTTCTTTGTTCTTCATGAAGTGGAGCTAAGAAGTTTGTACAGATGATTCGTGGACAGGAGATCCAGACTGTCACTCTGAATGATATGTACCCTGTGTTGAGTCTCACTGAAGAGAGCTAGTTGACGAGATTTATAGTCATACTCCCATCTTACTATTGGTTCCAATTCAGGGCCTTCAACCATTTTTAGAAAGGCTTTTCCTTGATGGTTGACCTTTCTTGTCTTCCTTCTCTCTTAGCTTCAAATCCTCTTCAATATTGGCTTTTGCAGTTAGCTCAGCAAGATGAAGGCTGCTTAGATGATTTCTGATATGAGCAGCTATATTGGAGTTAGAGGGATTGGAGAATGGCTTCTTTGCTAACTCAGCAATATCAAATCAGCTAGAGTGTAGCAGGGAAGAGGCATTTAGCCTGTTGCTTTCTCCATTCTCTTTCTCCATAACAAAATTATGAGAGGCTTCATTGAACCTCAACTGGATAATCGTCTTTCTTGGAACAAGGGGCTGACTAGGAACCTTGTCCCCTTTCTTTGTATCCAGTAGAGTCACCAGCTTTCTTCTAAGCTTCTTCTCTTCATCATTTAAGGAATCAGAGTTGAGGCCAAGTAGTCTAGAAGCGTGGTCTAGTGTTCGTCTTAGGATATCAAGGAATTTATCTCTTGTGAGGGAACATGACGAGTTGTTTATGTAAGTCAAATTGACAGACTCCTCCCCCACAGGAGATATGCAGTTGATAAGCTTCCTCTTGATCTCCTTAAACTCTTCTAAGGAAAGAGATTTGGATGGATGAGAGGACGACTCAGGTGGTTGTTTGGTTGATAAAGATTGGGTTCTTGGTAAGGTTTTAGGTTTGAGGATGGATAGTTTTGGTGGTTGTTTGGATTGAGTGGGTGAGGAAGTGGGTAAGGTTGATGATGTGGGTTCAGTGGTGTAGGGCTCAAAGGTTGGTTCAGTTTTCATAAGGAAAGGGAAGGGGATAGGTTTGGGTTAAGGTTGTAGTAGTGAAGAAGATGTGAAAGTCATCCCTTATACTCTCTATACATCTTTTTCCTTCTTCCTGAGCGTATGTCAGCTTTGATCTCACTGACAATACGCTGCAGGTCTTTATGGACATGGGTCCAACCTGCCTGCCTGAGAAGCCATGGGCCCTAAAATAGTCTTTCGTCCAGGCTTTGTCCCCAGACTTCTTCAAGGCTGCAAGCTTAGCATCATCTTCCTTCTTATTTCTCTCCTCCATCCTCTCCCTAAAATAGCAATGTTGCCTTTTCCAATTCAATCAAATCTTCTAATGATAAGAGGAGCACTTCTTCACTTACAGCTTTGATCATGACAAGTCTGTCAATTACTTTCACTCTTTTCTTGTTATTGACTGCCTCATGGTTGGTTACAACTACTTTGCTACTGGTAGCTAGTAGTGTCCCAGAGGGTAGTCTCCCCTTTCTTTTTAATTTCTCTAACCTTTCCTCCTATAGCAGTTCTTCCTTAGTCAGCTTCTTTTTTCCTTTGACATCTTTGGAAGCTTTAGACCTTAGAGGTTCTTGTGTAGAGGATTCGGGCTGTTGAGTGGTTGTTGGAGCATGAGGTGATGATGGTGATTAAGTGATGGGTAAGTTGAGAAAGTCCTCACTGTTCACTTCAGATTCTAGCTCCAGGATTGCATCTGTGATGATAAGATCATCGTACAAGGAGAAGAGTCCTTCCGCAGCTTCCATCTTGACTTCGGAAGATTGAAATTGTTCTTCAACAGCTTCGACTTCTGCTTCAAAAGTCTATGGAAATAGACTCTCTGTCCTAACTATTTTGGTTGTTGGGCAATCAGTTTCCATTTCCCTGTCGAAAATAATCTCAGGTTTCATGTAAACCTTAGGTTGACCAACTTTCTCAAAAGTGGTAGAGGGTGTATTCAACCTCTGAAGCTCTTTAGCTCCAAAGTAGGCCACAAAGATATCTGGTTGCCACATAGAAGATCATATGAGAAACAAGGTAAGAAACTTGTTTAGATCTTTTAGCATCCGAGGATCCACTTGTAAGGTAACTAGAGGAGGCTCAAGGAAAGAATTTGAGTGCTAAGAAAGATATCTAGAAGAGAGCTTTGAGATAATTGAGCTCTTGGACACCATGGGTGTTTCTCTTTGAACATTCTCCCCCTTTTTGGTAGCATCATCTTGAGGGCTAAATAAGCTAGAGGAAGAATTTAGGGAGACCTGAACTGGTACATGCCTAGACCTCTCAATCTGTTTCTCAGCTAGTTTAGCCCTGAGATTGTCAATCTCAAGTTGCTGAGTGGCGGACCTACTTTCTAAAGTCTTAACCCTAAATTCAAGGTTGAGACTTTAATGGGTAGGTCTTGAATGGTGAGTTTTTAGTCTTCCCTCATCTTCATAAAAAGAATCATGGGGAGATAAGGGAACATACCTTGTATGTTCATCCACACCACCAAAAGTGGTTTCTTGGCGCCCTGGTTTCCCACGCATAATGATGTCTCTTTCAGAGTCAGCAGAATGCTTGGTTGCCGTAGAATCAGTCTTAGCAATGTTAACACTGATTTGGGGGCTCATTGAGGCACCTGCAGTAGTGGCAACTGAATATACATGAGTCCCCTCCACTCCAGTGGGAATTACCTTAGTTTGGATATGCTGATGGGGGCTATAGATCAGGGGTCTCCTTGGGCTCAGTTGATCATTTATTGGGTATTATAGAACAACTTTATTTTCATGAAGAGATATGAACTCTTCATTAGATCCTGTCAATAGGTCAGGGAAAGATACGGCATTTATTCCTAATGACCGGGACTTTGATCAATGTCTAATGGCATTGAACTTTTGGTGGGGTTGTCCCTGTTTGGTTGCTCATGGGAGTATAAAGACTAACCCTAAGGGCTTTTGGGTTGGGTTTTAGGCTCATGGAATTAAGACTGAGTAGGAGCCCATGTATCCACTATAGCCTTTTTGGGTGGAACAGGAGGACTTGTTCAATCAGAGAATATTAAACAAGGGTTCATTTTGGACGTCTCTGATAGGTGATCTTGATGGGTGGAGAAGGGAGATTGGCAATATATGAGGGTAGTTGCTGGTATGGGTTCATCACTTAAGGGATTAACAGGGATGTCACCAGGAGCCATTGGCTTAATCATACCTGGAAGAAGTGGTAGTGTGTCTTCCAATGAACCTAGTGGACACTTTCGTCAAAACTTTGAAGATGGTCGGCCTCATATGAGGGACAGTCAAAGTAACTGCATAGACAAGCTGACTTTGATCCAACTCACAGTTGATTTTGTGCTGGATGAACCTAGGATACATAAAGAATATGTCCTTTTGAAGGTTTCCCATAGGGTTAGTCAGCACAAACTTTTAGTAGTTGAAGTGGAGGCAGTTCACCAATCTATGAACTAGGCAGCCCGATTAGTATGGGATTTGATCCCAACCCCCATACTTGTTGATATACAAGGGAAAACAACATGTAGCAGGAACTTCCAGTTGTAGGAGAAGTTAAACTTATAGCCAGTAGACCTGCTTATGTCTCCACCATAACCCATCAAGGTGTATGTATCATCTAGGTCTAACTTAGGAAATTCAATAGGAGCGCCCTCATCATGAAGCTCCAGAGCTCCCTTATGATTTGTTCAGAGATGACCAAATCCTAGCCACAAATGCTCGACCTTATAACCCTAACTTGATTTAGGGTTTTAGTATGACCGTTGGCCCAAAACTCCTCCATTTGGTTCAGATAAATGGGGGTTTACAGTCAAGGCATTATAGTAGGTAGATTGGGTGAGAAAGAGATGATTTAGAGATGTCAGCATCCCTGGATGAATCCAGAAGTGCGGCTTGATTGATTTTAGGGTTTAGTGCCATTATGAGAAAGAATAGGGGAACAAGTTTGAATTGGAGAATGTTGGAATGAGAATTGCTTGGGCAATAAAAGTGGTAAAAAGATTAAAGTGGTGAGTCAGAATTATTTAAATGGGCAAAAAAGGCGGATGGATAAGGTGAAGTGATGCTTTGGGGTAAGATGAAGGGGTAGATGTGACAGTAGCGGTAAGGTTAAAAACCATTAAAAGATTCCGACATCATTGATAAAATCTTTGCTTTTTATGTGTGGGGCCCAAAGGTTTTTGTTACAGAGTAAAGTCTTCTTCCGAAGGTAAAAGTATTTCCGAATGATTTTCTTTTCCGAAGTCAAAACTTAATTCCGAATGTAAATAAATTTATTTCTGAGAGTAAGAAGGTCTTCCGAATGAAGAAGTTTTCAAGCTTCGGAAGTAGTGAAGGTATACTTCCGACACTAAAAACTCTTCAGAAGATAAAACTTGAATTGAGGAAATTGCCTTCGGAAGTTAATGAAGAATTCTTCCGAGGCTATTTTCTCTTCGGAAATACTCACACTTAGTCAATTTTGAAGAATAACCTTTTGTAATAGGGCTTAGATTGTATTTGACAGAAGAAAAGACAGATTTTAAAAAGGTTTTCGAATAAGACATATTAGTCAATGTTTATCATCCTAATAGCCGTAGTGAGATACTTAAATCTTTATTCATTAAAGGCTTTGGTGAACAAATCAGCATATTGTTCATTTGAGTCAACTTTGACTAATTTAATCAGGTTGTTCTCATGAATATCTCTAATAAAATGGTATCTGATGTCAATATGCTTTGTCTTGGAGTGCTTCACCGGATTTTTAGTAATGGAGATTGCATTCTTGTTGTCAATGTGGATAGAAGTGCTAATGAAGTTGAATCATAGTCTAGCATCTGATTTTGAATCCAGAGCAGCTGAGCACAACATCTTGCAGCAGCAATGTATTCAGCTTTGGCAATAGATGTTGAGACACAGGATTGCTTCTTGCATTGCCATGAGATTATCCTTCCACCAAAAATTGACATCCTCTTGATGTGGATTTCTTGTTGATGTTACAACTACCATTGTCACTATTAGTATAGCCATAGAACTTTATCCAGTTTGCACACATAGTTGGGGTGCTGTGGGTCTTCAAATCCTAAAGGCTAGCACACATAGACTTCCCTATCTATATCCCCATATAGAAAGGCACACTTGACATATAGCTAGTAGACAGTAAAGTTCATAGATGTAGCATAAGCAAGAAGATCCTAACTACCTCAAGTCTTGCAACAGGTGTAAAACATTAGTATAATCGATTCTTTTCTCTTGAGTGTATCCTTGAACTGCTAGTCTTGTTTTATTCTTGATGATCAATCCTCTATCATCTATCTTGTTTCTGAAAACTCATTTGGTGCCTATAGGTACTTGAATAGATGTAGTGGGCAAAGGTTCAAATCTTTTGTCTTTTGGATTGAAGTAATTCCTCTTGCACTGATTCAACCCAGCTACTATCTTTCAATGCATCTTCTACCTTATTGGGTACCATATGAGACAAAAAGCATGAGTACAAGCAGACATTCCCGTTATGAGATTGTTCCCTGATTCTCACACCTTCAGAGACATTTCCAATGATGTTTTCAGCTGGATGAGTGTTGTTAATACTTAGCCTTGGAATTACATCCAGTTGCATGGATAAATCCAGATTTGAGAAGTTTGGCTCAAGATTTTGAACACTTGGTCCAGTTGATGTTTCACATTCACTTAATGATGACTGATTGAATGAAGGAGAAACAACATCAACATCAATTGGTTGAGAAGTAGTATTAGCAGTTGCATGTTCCTTCAAGATGTTACTTCCATCAGCTTGGTATTGTATGTTATTAGCTTATTAGTTATTAGACTCACTTTGCTAGCAACTGGTTGAAGCTCCACTGGTTCCTGAAATGATTATGTTGTCAGATCTACCAATAGTGGGAGCTTGAGGTTCAGAGACTCTTGGAGAACTTGGAAGAGGTCTGGGTAACTCAAATAGCTGGTCTTCATCAGAATCACTTTGTGTACCTATTCCAACTGAAACATTCTCAGAAGATGGTTTAGAATGGTTTGAAAATAGTTCTGAATCAAAAATATGATCAGGGTCATTCGCCTAACACAAGGAGCATGCTCATTAACAAAAATGTTGGATGATTCCTTAAATTGTTTATTTTTGATATTAAAGACTCTATAAGAAATAGAGGTGGAGGAATGTCAACAAAGATAGCATCATATGACTTCTCAACAAATTTTTCCAAGTTGTCCTTTATGTTAAGTATGGTACACTGCTGCCAAAGGACCTTAGAAAGTCAATGAATGGTGGCCTTTTGTTCCATAGCTCATAAGGGGTTTTTCCATATGGCTTAACAATGAGAACCCTGTTCTGCACATAGCATGCAGTGCTGATTGCCTCTGCCAAAATGTTAGAGGCAGCTTTGAATCAGCTAACATGGTCCTTGCAGCCTCAATCAATGTCATGTTCCTCCTCTCAGCAACACTATTTTGTTGAAGAGTTCTAGGAGCACTGAATTGTCTGGTGTTAGGACTGTGTACGAATGGAGTACTAACGTATTCTATGCGAAACCAGATCAAATAGTGCATAATCCTATTTGATTGGCGAGCCAATCAGTGAGAATGATAACCCGAACAATCTAACGATGAAACAACTTTAAGAATGAGTAAAAATCGATCAAGAACGAACTATGAGTTGGATTGGGTGTTTCGGACGCTCTGGAAGGCTAGGGTTTATGTAAATTCATAGTTTCTCTCAAGTGTCCTGTTTTTCCATGAATTAAGTGGTATTTATAGGTTTGCAGCTGCCATTCGTACGACTGAACCATTAGTATGGTTCAGTCGTGCGACTGAGTCATGCGATTGAGTCATACGTACGACTGAAGGTTCAGTCATGCGACTAAGTCAATCTTATGTCTCAATCTTACGAATGATCCAGTCTCCTGGTTTAGTCATGCGACTGGTTCATTAGTATGACTCATTCATACATATGGTCCATAAGTATGGTCCATTAGCATGAATAATCACCAGACTAAGTTAAACATATTTCCCAATCGTTATTGACTTAGAATTGTGTATAACAATCTCAAACTGATATATGAAGTCATACATATGACTTATACTTAACACAATAATAATATGAAATAATCAAAGATAAGTAAACATCAGACGCACATCATATTCATTGAATATTAAATTACACATATGTAAGAAATGAAAGACTTTTACATTAAGATCATAAACTAGGAACTAATGTATCAACATCTGGTAATCCCTTTTGAGTTACAGAATGAGTCAAGAACTTGATTCTTAAACTCAGTATCTTCATCACTCCTAATTATCTTTACCTTGTGATCATTTTGATTTTCAATTTTAAAAATAAAAGATTTTAAAGTTTTAGTTGTTTCATCCTTAGTTCTTCATGTAAATCTTGTGAAATCATCAACAATCACAAGTCAATATGATTTCCTTCCAATGCTCATTATACTTGTTGGACCAAATAAACCCATGTGCAATAAGTGTAACGGGATGGTAATAGAGTTAAATTCTTTGGATTTATGAGAGACTCTATGTTGCTTTCCTTTCAGGCAAGCTACACAGTTGTCTATACAGAAAAATTCCTTTTTGGGCACACCATGTACCAAGTTATTTTTAACCAATTTATCATGTTTTAAAATTCACGTAACACATACGTTTATGCCATAAGCAAACTCATCACCATTAACTTTGGAAAGAAAGCATGATACTTCACCCAATGGGGAAGCGTTGTTCATATCCAGCTTGTACATATCCCTTTTCCTTGTAGATCTAATAAGCACCAATTCCTAAGGAATTGTCATCCCAGGTTGAGGATGATTCACTCATGCTTTGTGAAAAGCATTTGATGCTTCTTATCATAGAATTGAGAAACACTTCGAAGATTGTGTTCAAGATGTTTGACAAAGTTCACTTTGTCGACTCTTAACAAGCCATTGGATACACTTCCTCTGCCTGAAATGTATCCTCCAGTCTCACCTCCAAACTGAATAGGACCTCCATCAAAATGTTGAAATTGTTGAAGTAGAGATCTATTACCAGTCATGTGCTTGGAGCATCCACTGTCCACTATTCAGACATTATTGTTCTTGTCTTGTGAATGTCCTTGCACATAAGGTGAAATCTTAGTTTTTATTAGAAACTCAAGCCTCTGGTCTTGGGTTCTTCCATTGATGATGACATAATTGAACCAAAGTGAATGGTAGAGGGTTCAATTAATATCTTTGAAGAGGAAGGTATGGCTATAATATCTTGTATGATCTTCCATTCCATCCCATGGTTGATCAGTTTTGTTGAGCATGTTGAAGCTTGAGTAGTATGACTTTCTTCCGAAGCTTCTTTTTTTCAGAAGAAGCATTCACTACTTCTCTTCCGAATTAGCCTTCTTCTCGAAAGGTTTTGAGGAAGCTCTTTTGTTCTTTTGAGCTTTCTTTGGTTTGACTTCTGGAGCCATTTTCCCTTTGGAAGAATGAGTTTCTTCTGAAAGCAACTTAGCTTCAGAAACCAACTTTCCTTTTCTCATTACTTGAACCAAGTGATAAGGTCCAAATGTGAATCCTTCCTTGGCTGCTTCCTTTTTAACATTATTTGCATTATTTGCATAATGTGTGCTTGTCTTCAAACTACCGTGTGTCCCCGACAACGGCGCCAAAAACTTGATGGGTGCGGAGAGTATATATATTTTGATAAATATTTTACACACAGATTCAATTTAATTGGTTATTACAAGTACTAAACCACACACACAAAAGGCAAGTGTACCTGTCGTGTGGTAATATAGTGTTGGTAAGAACCAAGTATCAATCCTTGGACACACCTAGCCTACTCAACAAACTTGACGTTTGACTATCAGATTTAGTTTTTGTTAAATAAAATGATAAGTTGCATTGGAAAGATTTTTAGGGTTTAAAAACAATGATAAAAATAAAGTAAACTAAGATTTGAAGCGTTTGGATTTAAAACCAGAGAATAAAAGTTATCATCCTAATTAGACTCCACTTATGTAACCATGATGAATTGGTGGTGTGATTTAAAGATATGGATTAATGTAATTATGTTAATGTTTATAAGATGAGCTTGCGTGATTTCTCGTCTATCCTGCTACCGTAGTGACTAGGATCATGTCAGGTTGAGTTTTACTGCTTAGATCAAAGCCCTAGTAACGTAGGTAAATATTTTGTGACCTATTTGACATATGATTTCTGAAAACATAAATTAATGTTAAAAAGAGAGTTGATCAAGTTCCTTCCTAACATACCATTAATTTTAGAAAACCATAACAATTACCGAAGATTTCTCAAACTAATAAATGGGAACCCGTAAATGATCAGAAAGTTAAGGTGATATGATTTCTAATAACCATTTCTGGTTCATTAGCCATGGAGTTATTATGAAGACCGGTTTCACGAATGAAATTTAATCATACGGTTTTCAACCTTGAATGACAATCACAATCACAAACCATAATAACTTCTCGTTCAAATGTAGATGCTACCCATCAATAGTTTTCCCAAGACCACCATAACATTAACATATATTTATCACACCATTAGTTCATCAAAAATTACATAAGTTTCATTCGATTAGGATGATTAAAAGGAGTTTAGCTCATAATGAGCTTGAACATAACAATAGATAACAAAGAAGATAGATATGTAATCGTCGGTGAAATGGAACAATAAAACTGATAATCCTCAATGGATGACATTTAGACGATCCCGAGCTTCTTCCAAGTGTTGTATGCACTTCCCGAGCCTCCAAATAACCTTGAAGTCTTGATTCCCGAGAGAGTTCTGCAGAGTAACTCTCCCACCAAAGCTTGCCAAAAATAGTGAACTTAGGCTTCTATTTATAGGCTTTTTGGAGTGTTTAAGCACGGCCTCGTGCTAGTACAATGCTTACGACAGTTGGTTGGCTCGTGCATGCAGGTTGTGTCGGGCACGACCTCGTGTTGGAGGTGGGGCACGGCCCCGTGTCTACTTTTAGCGGATGGTACATTTCGTCCTGTCAGATGGCCAAACACGGGGGTGTTAATTTAGCACGGGGGTGTGTTTCTAGCAAAGCATGGGGTTGTGTTTAATGAGGCTTGGCCCTATGCTTGGACTCTAAAACTTGGATTACTTCAATTTCTTGCTAAATATGCTTCTTTTGTCCATCTTGCCCTTTTAAAACACTGAAACACACAATTTAACATATTAAGTACATTTTTATCATTTTAAGGAAGATATTAAAGAAGATATAAAGAATAATTGATATGCTTTTGATAGGATTTTTATGTATAATTTGGAGCACATCAAACACCCCACACTTGAACTTTGCTTGTCCTCAAGCAAAAATCACTAAAAACGACAAATCCACCAAAAACCAAATAAATCAAATTATAAACATATCTTTCGAGAAATACGCAAGTAAACATTATTTTCATCCAAATATAAATATTCCAAGCATATGTAAAATGATATCCTAGCAATTAATAGATTGGTTAGTAAAGATTATTATCATGTAAAAATCCACACTTCTCACAAGATGCACTCACACTCGGCTAAATATATGGAGTCATAATAAGATTAAGTATGAGTAATACACTCAATTGCCTAGTATGAATACGTGTGAAATCATATGCTTGTTAAGGGATCAAATCTCCCCCTACTTAGATATTTACTTGCATAAATCAATAGGTCTTTGACGGTTGTAACTTGGCTCGGGCTCGGGTATGGAATATTTAGAAAAAGTGGCTAATTGCTAAAGACGATGGTCTTGGCTTATTTTTCTAACATAAACTACAAGGAGAACAATAAAAGGTTCCCTATAAAATACTTCCAGCTAGAAGGGAAATGCTAACTTGAGGTCTCGTTTATGGCCAGATTGTCAGGACCTTTTTTTTACTTTCAAGAACTGTACTTCATCTTTTACCCAAAGATACACAAAACTTTCCTTTCTCAAGGATCGTTCGGCTTGAAGCCTAATAACACCCAATCGGATTAGTTCTGTGTATTTGTATTCAGATTCAGTTTGATTCTTTTTGCATTTTCCATTATGGGACCGATTTCCACCGTTCGGGCATCTTTCATATCATTTTGCCCGTCTCTTTATAGCACTTTTGAAATCCACAAAATGGCGGAACTTATTCCTTTTTCGCCATTTCTTTCTTGCGGCGAACATGAGATTGAACATTTGTTCGCGGATTTCTGGGGGAAGTCCTAGTTTTACGTGATGAAGGCAACAAAGGAAATTGAAATCAAAGAATGCATTCTAGTTTTTTAAGGTATCCCGGTAAAAGACCAATTTTTTTATAAGCCAAAAACATGTCTTTAACAAAAACAGGTTTTGTTGAAGCTTTTTTGGTTAAGTGACTTGGTGGTTCGGGTGATTGAAAGATAAAAACGTTTAAGCTCAACGAAGCTAACTAAAGTTGACGTTCGGGCCAGGAAAAATAAAGAAAATGGTTAGGGCTCAATGGTTTAGGTTACCTAGTGCCTAAATTATTTTTATGCAACAAATACTAATTAAGGTCTTGAAATGTATACCCAAAGCAAGTTCTAATCACACGTATCATATGACACCCTCAATTAAATCTAGAATGAAAGTAGAATTGTAATTTGCAAAATCTGTTTAAGGTTAAAAAATAAACTCACATATGGATGGAATTGGGTAAAAGTGTTTTATTTTACATGATTAAATATTTTACTAGATTATTGCTTTTAAGGATATCACAAAAAAAAACATTTTCAATTTTATTTGGACGTCATGAATTTACTTTTTTATTTCCCAAAAACGTATCTTTATAATTTGGTTTATCAAAAATTATATTAAAATTTTGATTTCTTGTCACAAAAGTTACTTGTTAAGTGATCTTTTTTTAAAAATTTTAAATTTGGACCTTTTTAGCGAAGTCAAATGCATTACTCCCATCCCCACACTTAAAATTCACATTGTCCTCAATATGATTAACATAATCGAGATCGAGAAGGGTAATGAAATAACTCCTCTAAAAATGATGAATTGTCACTTGCGTTTGGTTGCCCTTGCTTTGGTAGAATCTTCGGGATCACGTGAATGTCACCAATTTATTGAGAGCATTAAAATCCTAAACACACAATATAAAAACAAAATGACATAAATTAAAAGATAGATTGGCACGAAAAACTATGCCGGGCCCTGAATGATACGGTTTTCAAGGGCTTTGTGGTGGGATCCCCCCACTCATGTACTTTCGGTTCCTAATGTACGTGACATCGTTGCTTAGGTCACCGACTCGGAAATACAGATTTTCGACTCGGTTGAAGGCTCGTTGGGCATATTCAAATGATCACCTTGTATGGTCGTTGTTGGTTTGGATTGACTCAGAAAGGTCTAACATGGTTGGGAGTTCCCTTGTACGTGAACTTGAAGATCCAGCTTCGGCTCCTTCCGGCTGTATCGGCATGTCGAGCTCCATAATTATTTCTTCGGGATCCGCCGAATCCCAGATTTGTCCCTTCTTATCCATGAATCTCGGCTGCCCATTTGGTAGGCTGGTTAACATGTACATACTTATGCAAATGCTCAAGTCTAACAGTCCTGGCATCATTACTTCAGTTCCCTCAGTGCGATAACCATAGCTCTCGTATAAGTTCAAAATATAGCCTTCTCTAAACATAGGTGTTGGAGCACCTGCAATCGCATTCCTAGCAAAAAGATTACAAAACAAATAGCCAATATTACATGGCAACTGATTGACCATACAATATAAAATAAACAAGTCCCTCAAATTAACAACTCCCTTGCTTTGACCACGAGCTATTATGGAATGACTAAGTAACCGATGATGTATCGTAGCAGCGGGTCTCGTATCTGACTGCTTTTTGTTTTACTCGAGTTGAACCCTCCGGTTCCAATCCGCTCCCAAAATACTTTCCTCGTTGCACCACTTTCCGCGTCTTTACTTCCTTGTCCAGGAAGGTATGGTATGCGGCATTCCAGATATTGCTTCCTCCTCCATTTCTTGTTCTATGTAGATTCCGAGATAGATGAACAAGGCAATGGATGTTTTGTGCCAATATCCAGCAAGTCTGAATGAAACTGCACTATCATCATAAGGTCAGAGTCTTCATGCTAAATCTGAAAGATGCTAAAAATTCAAGAGTTAGTTCATAAATGGCAGGTCTATTTTGTGAGAATAAACGCTTCCATTGAACACCCATAATTCATTATATCTTTCTAGCTGTCCGACAATCGCTAGTGTTTTCATCTGTTTGTAAGTGGGTGTTTCGGCCCTTTGTAGTAATCTTTGAAGTCTATCATGACACCATCTCTCGCGGCTCCATTCAAATTGTAAGTAGGGATGATTCATGATCCTGAAATTTTAAAAATAAGTTAATCTATACAAAACAAATTTCTTGAATAGTTTCATGATGGTAGTGAAAACCGTGTGTTTTTCCAGACATAACATCATAATGATTCAACTCATGTTCAAAAATAGTTGAAAATTTATAATCTAAAAATATTGTTGAACATGGGGGTGCAGTTATCATGGTTCGGCATAAAATCTTGACTCGAGCACGCGTGGTTTTATTCGTAAACATTTGATTAAGCATGGGTTTAACGTTCTCTTGCTTTAAAAATCAAAGATTATACGTTTAACATTTTAATCAATTGTTAATAATTCAAGATACTCAAAAAAATATATATAGTGTTTATCACTACTTATGAATTCTTGTAACTTGAACATGATTAACAAAGATTTCACCACGAATTATGAAAATAGTCTTGTTAACAAAGAAAACAAACTAATAACTAACTAAACATACTAAAAAACACTAATCTACTACAAGAATAAACATGAACAAGTAGGTTGAAAGCATTCATCATTCCATAATATGTTTGAGAACAAGTCTTTACACATAGTTGCTAGGATTTCAGTTGTTTGGAGACCTAATCACCTAACTACATGCAAATGACTATCATAATCATAGGAATTAGCATACAAACCTGTTAATCAAATACTCTTGAAAAAAAATGCAAAATAAGGTGAAAATGGAAGTGGATACGAACTTTGAAGGCAATGAACTCAGTTTTTAACATGCACAATTGATGGGGAACAAGACAAAAGGCTGAAAATTGTGAGGTGGCATCAACTTTTGTCTACATAGGGGCATGCCTCCTTAGGCCCGGGGCCATGCTTAAGTGATGTTGATCGGTTTCAGTTTTTTGTTGTTCCGTTTTTCAGTTCGCGCGTCACGCAGTTTTCCCGGTTAAGTTTTATCACTTCCAAATCATCAGAAAGGATACGAAAAAAGTCCTAGAGTTAAATAACACAAGCCAAATTGAAAATACATTTCCTAGGTTCCTACGGTTACATGATACGTTAAAAGCCTAGAATCGGAAACAACAAAACAAGACTCTTTAACATGCATAAGCACACTTAACACTTCATGAAATGCTTCTAAAAGAAGCCTCCACACATTTTGTGTGGAAGGTTCGGGATGGGATAGTGAGAAGTGCGGTTGCTTAATTCCGCAAGCTGATGGTTAATGGAAATGAGTTCCTCACCCATGTTGAACTTTTGGGATAAGTTCAGCTAAGCGTTGGGACGCAACGAGTTCATTTCAATCAATTGCTTGATAAGTTCATGTAGCTTGAAGAAGTATTCTTGAGTCGTTGGCTCTCGCGTTTCAGAACACGGTTTCTTCACAAGATTCTAGTTGGAACTTCCGTGACTTGATTCTTTCATTTTTCAGATGTTTTTAAACAGGAATGGGTGTGATGAAAGAATGGAACAAGTGTGGTATTTATATATAGGTCATGAAAATTGAACACGGGGGCATGCTTGTCAGAATTCGTCTTAAATTCAACCAACAACGTTTCAGAGTCGTTAGTGGAGATCGTGGAAAAAAAATTTCAGAGACACGGGGGCGTGCTTCATGAGGCACGACCCCATGCTTGTGCTTGTGAGGTCCTAAAAATTGTAAAAAAAATCAAGGAAAATTTATGTATAGGTGCCGCGTTTAAGTTTCGGGTCTTCGACACGACCCTTCCCCACAATTAGTTTTTGTTGGGGCGGAGGTGTAATTCCTCTGAGGGAATCTTGGTTGTCCATTGTTATACGGTTTCAAACGATGACATTCACTTTGAAACTTAAACCTTTGTGGTTATAAGTTTCAATGGCACCATTCAGAAACACGTTTTTGATCGTATAAGGTCTAGACCAACGTGATTTCAGTTTTCCAAGAAACAAACGTAAACGAGAGTTGTACAATAATACACGTTCTCCACATGAAAACGTTTTGTTGTCTTAATTGAGTGTCATGGAATTTCATTGTCTTTTCTTTGTAAACCCTAGCGTTTTCGTACGCTTGTTCTCTCAATCCTCCAATTCGTGAATTTGTAGGAATCGGTTCTTTCCTGCAAGGTCTTGGTCCAGGTTTGCTACTTTAAGTGCCCAAAAAGCCTTGTGCTCTAGTTCCACAGGTAGATGAACGACTTCCCATAGATTAGTTTGAACGGTGTTGTGTTGATGGGAGTCTTATAAGGATTTCGAAAAGCCCATAATGCATCATCTAAATTTGTAGACCAGTCCTTGTGGTTTTGACCTATAGTTTTCTCAAGGATTCATTTGATGCCTCGGTTAGTGACTTCGGCTTGCCCTTTCGCTTGTGGATGGTAAGCAGTTGTAAAGCGATGGTGAGGTCCATAACATGCCATTGCTCATTCAAGCTGATTGTTACAGAATGAGTTCCTCGATCACTAATTAGAGCTTTGGGGGCACTAAAACAAGAGAATAGTTTCTTATGGAATTGACACACGTTTCTGGCATCATTAGTAGGTAGGGCTTGAGCTTCAACCCATTTTGAAACGTAATCACTGCTACCAAGATGTAATGATTGCCAAATGACACCGGAATGGCCCCATGAAATCAATACCCCATATATCAAATATCTCACATACTTGAACTGTGTTTCTGAGGCATCTCATCCCGTGTTGAGATATTGGTTGCTCTTTGACATGCATCACAGGTGCGTACCATGTTGTGAGCATCTTTGAAGATCATGGGCCAGTAAAATCCAAAGTCAAATACTTTCTTGGCTGTTAAGGTTGCTCCATGGTGTCCTCCTGTGGGTCCTTCATGACAGTGCCTTAGGATTTGTTCTACTTCACTTCCGTATACGCATCTTCAAATGAGTTGGTCTGCACCGATCCTGAACAGATACGGGTCCTCCCAATAGTAATGTTTGATATCAGTAAAGAATTTTTCTTTTGCTGATAAGTCATTCCTTTGAGAAGGATTCCGCTTGCTAAGTAATTTTCAAAATCGGCGAACCTAGGATGTTCATCGACTGAGTATTGAATGTGCATAAGGAATTCATGAGGAAAATTATCGTTTATTATGGCTTCCTCAGTTTGTGAAGGACTTGAATCCTCAAGACGCGAGAGATGATCAACCACTAGATTTTACGCTCCTTTGTTATCATGAATTTTGATGTCAAATTCTTGAAGCAGAAGAATCTAACGAATCAATCTCGGCGTTGCATCTTGTTTGTTGAACAAATAACGAAGGGCTGCATGATCGGTGTTAATAATTGTTTTTGAAAGGATTAGATACGAGCGGAATTTGTCAAATGCGAAAACTACCGCAAGAAGTTCTTTTTTGGTGGTGGTGCAATTTTCTTGTGTGTTGTTTAGGGTTTTGCTCGCATAATGAATTGGGTGAAATTGCTTGTCTTTCCTCTGTTCTAATACGGCTCCTACCGCGAAATCGCTTGCGTTGCACATGAGTTCAATGGTAGCGTCCAATCTGGGGAGACTATGATTGGAGCAGTTACAAGTCTCCTTAAGCAATTTGAATGCACTAATGCATTCGTCAGAAAATATGAATTGATTGTCTTTCTCAAGAAGTGAAGTCATTAGTCGAGCAATTTTCAGAAATCTTGATGAACGACGGTAGAATCCTGCATGACCTAGGAAACTTCTGATATCTTTACCAGTTGTGGGATGTGGAATTTTAGAAATAGTATCGACTTTGGCTAATCGACTTCAAGCCCTGCTCGAGAGATTTGTGTCCAACACACTATTCCTTCTGTAACCATGAAATGGCACTTTCCAATTTAAAATGGTTAGAATCTTCACATCTAACTAGCATCTTTTATAGTTTTTCAAGACATTGCTCAAATGAGTTTCCAAAGATAGAGAAATCATCCATGAAAAACTTCCATTGAGTGTTCAATCATGTCATGAAAAATTGCTACCATGCATCTTTGAAATGTAGCAGGAGCATTACACAATCCAAAGGGCATTCGCCGATAAGCAAATGTGCCATATGGACAAGTGAATGTTGTCTCTCTTGATCTTCGGGAGCAATAGGATTTGAAAATAACCTGAGAAACCATCCAGGAAACAATAGACCATTTTTCAAAATAGTGTCTCAAGCATTTGGTCGATGAAAGGAAGAGGGAAGTGATCTTTCCTTGTGCGTCATTGAGTTTGCGATAGTCTATGCACACTCTGCATCCTGTATCCGTACGAATGGGAATAAGCTCATTCTTCTCGTTAGTTACAACAGTCATTCCTCCTTTCTTTGGAACATTGGACGAGACTGACCCAAGGCGAATCTGAAATAGGGTAAATCAAACTGGCATCTAGCATTTTGATTACTTCTTTCTTCACCACTCTTGCATGCTCGGGTTTAAACATCTTTGAGGTTGAATGAGGATTTGAAGTTCTTCTCCATCAATATTTTATGAGTGCAAAAGGACAGATTGATTCCTTGATGTCCATGATTTTCCATGCAATTGCTCGTTTGTATGCCTTAAGCACATTGAGCAACTTGTTCTTCTCATCAATTGATAAAGCGGATGAGATTATGACAGGAAGTTGAGATGTGTTCTCAAGAAAAGCGTATTCGAGATGAGATGGAAGTTCTTTGAGCTCTAAATTGGAGGGTCTTCGATAGAAGGTTTGGCTTTCAGTTCTAGAT
>CM046449.1:5577690-5712690 GCA_025506515.1 Flaveria trinervia
TAGAAATAGTATCGACTTTGGCTTAATCGACTTCAAGCCCTGCTCGAGAGATTTTGTGTCCAAACACTATTCCTTCTGTAACCATGAAATGGCACTTTTCCCAATTAAAATGGTTAGAATCTTCACATCTAACTAGCATCTTTTATAGTTTTTCAAGACATTGCTCAAATGAGTTTCCAAAGATAGAGAAATCATCCATGAAAAACTTCCATTGAGTGTTCAATCATGTCATGAAAAATTGCTACCATGCATCTTTGAAATGTAGCAGGAGCATTACACAAATCCAAAGGCATTCGCCGATAAGCAAATGTGCCATATGGACAAGTGAATGTTGTCTTCTCTTGATCTTCGGGAGCAATAGGGATTTGAAAATAACCTGAGAACCATCCAGGAAACAATAGACCATTTTTCCAAATAGTGTCTCAAGCATTTGGTCGATGAAGGAAGAGGAAGTGATCTTTCCTTTTGGCGTCATTGAGTTTGCGATAGTCTATGCACACTCTGCATCCTGTATCCGTACGAATGGGAATAAGCTCATTCTTCTCGTTAGTTACAACAGTCATTCCTCCTTTCTTTGGAACACTTGGACGAGACTGACCCAAGGCGAATCTGAAATAGGGTAAATCAAACTGGCATCTAGCATTTTGATTACTTCTTTCTTCACCAACTCTTGCATGCTCGGGTTTAAACATCTTTGAGGTTGAATGACGGATTTGAAGTTCTTCTCCATCAATATTTTATGAGTGCAAAAGGACAGATTGATTCCCTTGATGTCCATGATTTTCCATGCAATTGCTCGTTTGTATGCCTTAGCACATTGAGCAACTTGTTCTTCTCATCATTGATAAAGCGGATGAGATTATGACAGGAAGTTGAGATGTGTTCTCAAGAAAAGCGTATTCGAGATGAGATGGAAGTTCTTTGAGCTCTAAATTTGGAGGGTCTTCGATAGAAGTTTGGCTTTATTCTCGATCTGGCTCAATGTCTCAAATGCTTCTTAATGGAAGATGTTTCATCACTTCAAGTTCTGGAATGATTTGGTTCTCACAATGGTTTTGGTGATTTGGACCTCTATTATTGAGTGTTGCAAGCTCCATTTTGAGAGTTTGTCTTCAAATGATGCTTATGATCGAATCGCAAGCATCAACATAATGGAGCAAGTCATCATGACGTTGAGGCTGTTTCATGGATTAGCCTATACAAAGTTACTCCTTCCTCTTCATCTACTCTAAGCGGAGTTTGCATGTACAACATCAATGAGGGCTCGGCAGTCACTAATAATTCGCCCTAGGATAAGAGGAACTTTTTGTCCTCATCCATGTCAATGATCACAAAATCAACGGGAAATATGAATTTTGTCAATTTTAACTAAAATTTTCAATGATGCCCCTCGGATATTTGACAGAACGGTCAGCTAACTGGATGCTCATATGGAGGTTAGGTTCCCTGAGTTTAACTTTTCAAAACCGCATAAGGCATAAGGTTTATGCTTGCACTAAACGCTAACCTCGTTACTGACAGAAGATTTACTATTAGACAAGGTATGGTGAAACTTCCTGGATCGTCGTCTTTTTAGTAGTTTTGTTTTGAAGAACACATAGCACTTCCTCATCAAAACCATGTGATAACTCTTCTAGTTTTCTTTTGTTTTACACAAGCAAACCTTTTAGAAACTTATCGTAGTTATTGGCATTTGATCTAAGGCCTCCACCAAGTCAGATTGATGTGAGTTGCTGAACAAGCCAAGGAATTTCCATATTATGCCTCCATTCTTTGTGTCAAGTCAAATGACCTGGATAAGGAGGTGTGGAACGTATTTCTTGGCTGGCTCTTCAATACCAAACAGGTTGCTTTTGCTTATCACTCACGTTACTTGATTTTAGTCTCTACTTTCTTCAAGATGGTTGCAATTCGGGTGCATCACCATTAGTGGTTTTTTTTTGGTTTGGCCACTCCTTGTGGTGATGGCTTGGACTTGAGCATTGGCGTTTGTTCTAGTGTGTACTAGGGCAAAGCTCCTTGAGTCTTTCCAATAGTGTTGTTCATTTGACCACTTGGTGCTTATGGTGGCAATGATGCTTTGTTGCTTTTTGATGTTAGCTTCGTTTCTTTGGAACCTATCCTTATTTCCTTCGATCAGATTTACGATGTACTCCATCTGTCACACCCTCAAAATCCACTTGCGGAGTTTTACCGCGAGGCGTGTGAACAAACCAGGATCACAGTCAATAGTTACTCAGAACGACTCTAAATGCCATATTTAACAAATCAACCAAAATACCAACGTTAAACAATGCGGAAGCGTTTTGAAAACAACCCAAGTCAATAAAGTATAACTATGGCAAAACAAGTGCCAACCAAAAGTAAACTATAATTGTTAAAATGTCACATTGTCTTGAAGCATAATGTCTTAAAATGCAGTGAACCGTGCAGTGCTCCTATGGCAAGCAAGTTAAGGACCTGAGAAAAGCATACTAAAATGTCAACACATAGGTTGGTGAGTTCAAGAGTTTGTGTTCAATAAACATGTAAACAGTTGCGATAAATATAAGCAGTGTATGGTAATAGATAGCTAGTCTATTATCAGTAAATATTAATACATAGTGATTTTGCAATTGAAGCTGACTGTGATAGTTGTTGCCTCCTGTCACGACTTACCATGTCGTGACAATGATCAATAGGACAAATTGCACCCGGTTGACCTCGAGTCACACAGGTGGGGCTCGTCAGACCCAGTAGTACTACCCAAGTTTCCCCGCTATTAAATATTAACAATTCAAAAGTGTGAGGACTTTTCTCATGGTAAACAGCACTATATTAATTTTACACAACTTAAATAATGAAAGCGTTCGTATAAATACCAGTATGCTATCTCCCCCAAAGAGATTAAGTAAAGAGTGGGGCATGAACTCACCTGATGTATGCAAAGGTACTTAGGGTTTATTTTGAGAAACGAGAGGATAGCCAACCTTCACAGGTTACCTAGATCATGTGAGTACATAAGTACGTGTAAATAAAAGACATGTGAAACCCTAATCATACCAAAAATCAAAGACTCAAGCTTCCAGACAAATAGACACGTTTGACCTAGTTGACCCGTTTGACCCGTTGGTGACATTATGAGTTATAATTCAAATAAAGCCAATGAGCACATACAACATACATGATTAACATTCAAATAGTATCATACATATGCTATATCAACCAGGTGTATCACATAGATCATCATACAATCAAGTACTATACAAGTCATGCGAATCTAGAACATTAACATAACCACTAGCTACAAAACAACTAACATGTCATACAAGGTTCAACCATTCATCACATGCCATGTGAAGCCACTCACGACTTCACATCCTAAACCCTGCCAATCCTACTAAGTAGGGGCCTCAGATCCGCACGCGTGTATAATGATCATAACCAAATTCTTTAAGCATATACATTGCATTCACAACATCACACAATCAATTACCAGACCCAAGCATGATGTCCTACTACTACACAACATCCAAACCATACATGATTACCAATTCCAATTATCACCCATGATTATCCAAACATGCCATACAACTAATTTAACACGTTCTATCACACTAGAATCCATCCTTGAACATAATAGCAAGTTCCTATCATCCAAACATGATCATAACATCATACTTCAACGTTTACACAAATAAAGTTTCCCTTTTGGGAAAGAATATCCCAAATCTATCAAACATCCAAAGCATACATGAATTCATCAATAATATACCAATTCAAGCTCATACTAACATCTAGACATGATCAACAACACTTAAACACCTCAATCTAACAATCTTCATAAACAAAAGTTTCTACTTTGGCAAGCTATGATCAACATCATCAAATTAAGATTTCTAGCATTCATAACATCAATCTAGCATCTAATTATCATCATGAACCCATCCATAACATCAATCCATCACTAGATCACTACTACATGCAAAATAAAGTTACTATTCTTAGTAACCTATGAACAATGCATCAAAATCCCAACTTTCTTGCATAATCAATGTATTCTAACATTCATACAACCCATAATCAAACATTCATCAAACAATCATCCATCATGCATAATCACAATAATCACGAATTAGGGTTTGCTTCAAAACCAATTTCATGATCAATCCACTAAAAACAGAATTCTTGCATAATCGACGTTAACTAACATGTATACAATCTAACTAACATGTTAACATCATCAACCAACATCAATTTCGACCCATGAAGGTCAATTTACGAATTAGGGTTCGGCCCTAATGAAAACTCACAAAAACGTGAAAATCTAACCTTTAAACGTGTTATGCTTGCAATTGATGATTCCAACAAGTTATATGCCTTGAAATCGATCCAAATCGTGTTCCCTTGCTTGTTCTTGGCTGATTTCGAATGTGAGGGGTGTTTGGGAGATGGTTTGCGGCCGAAGGGGGGTTTAGGGTTGGGTTTTTGTTTAATTAATTTTAATTTACATATTTACCCTTTAAACCCTTGTTTTGGTATTTTATAAAAACTAAGCTTTAAACTCTTTGTAAAGTGTTTTTAACTTCATAATATAAAGATATAAACTTATAAAATTCATATATATCTTATCTTTATAAAACACAAGACATACGAATAAATAGCACGTTTCCGCGTTACGCGATAAATTCTTTAATTAACCTTTATAAATGTGTAAACACATAAACATAACCCAAATTCACATAATCACTTAGATTCACAACAATTAACATTATTCATTATTATTAGGTCACCAACGTTCAACGACAACTAGTGGTGCTCACGACACGTGTATACAAGACTTAACGGAACTAACGGAGCTTGGTAACGGAAATTTACCGGATGTCACATTATCCCCATGTTGAAAGAATTTTCGTCCCGAAAATTGCGTTACATGGTGAGAGTGTTCCATCACTGGTTTCCATCACTGGTCTACTGCATTGGCACACAGAAATCGAAATCGTGTGAGTTTTGGATGAGTTGTCACATCATCCCCATGTTGAAAGAAATTTCGTCCCGAAATTTAAATCAATACCTTCGTCTGCTGGCATCGTTCCTTCGAATAGTTGAGGGTACTTAAGCTTCATTTGATCTTCCCGTTCCCATGTGAATTCCGGTCCACGTCGCGAATTCCAACGGATTTTAACAATAGGTATCTTGCTTTGCTTAAGTGTTTTCACCTCACGGTCCATCACCTCCACTGGTTCCTCAATAAAACGCAATTGTTCATCCACTTGAATTTCTTCTAGTGGTACGACCGTCGTTTCATCAGTTATGCACTTCTTCAAGTTTGACACGTGAAATACATCATGAATTCCACTTAGCGAATCAGGTAGGGCTAATCGATAGGCTACTGGACCTACTCTTTCCACAATCTCAAATGGTCCAACGTACCTCGGATTTAGTTTCCCTCGTTTACCAAACCGAACTACGCCTTTCCATGGTGAGACTTTCAACAAAACCTTGTCACCAACCTGAAACTCTAAAGGTTTCCGTCTCTTGTCAGCATAACTCTTTTGCCTGTCTCGCGCTGCAGCCATACGGTTCCGTATCTGTATAATTTTCTCAGTCGTCTCATGAATTAACTCGGGACCTGTTATCTGACTATCACCAATTTCTGCCCAGCAAACCGTGATCGACATTTTCTCCCGTACAACGCCTCGAAAGGTGCTGCTTGTATACTAGTGTGATAACTGTTGTTATAAGAAAACTCCACCAATGGCAGGTGAATTTCCCAGTTATTCCCGAAGTCAATCACACAAGCACGTAGCATATCCTCCAACGTCTGTATAGTACGCTCACTCTGACCATCCGTCTGTGGATGATATGCAGTACTCATATCCAAACGTGTACCCAAGGATTTCTGCAATGATTGCCAGAAATGTGACGTGAAACGAGCGTCACGGTCAGAGATAATTGAGATCGGTACCCCGTGTCTCGAAACGATCTCCTTGAGGTACAGGCGAGTTAACTTCTCCATCTTGTCGGTTTCCTTTATTGCAAGGAAATGAGCAGACTTTGTCAATCGATCCACAATAACCCATATCGTGTCACAACCAGTACTAGTCCGGGGTATTTAGTAATAAAGTCCATGGAGATTTGTTCCCATTTCCACATTGGAATCTCGGGTTGTTGTAATAGTCCGGATGGTTTTTGATATTCCACTTTCACCTTCGAGCAGGTCAAACACTTGCTCACGTACGTAGCTACATCCGCTTTCATGTTAGGCCACCAATAGTGAGCCTTTAGGTCATGATACATCTTGTCGGATCCAGGATGTATAGAATACTTAGATTTGTGTGCCTCGCTCATAACTAAATCTCTCAGATTTCCATGAACAGGCACCCAAAGTCTATCCATGAAATACCGAATTCCATCCTCTTTCATCACTAGCTGCTTATCCATTCCCCTTAAAAATTCAGAACCAATATTTTCCACCTTTAAAGCTTCTATTTGTGCCTCCTTAACTTGTTCGGGCAGTTGGGTACTGATAGTAAGCTGTAAAGCTCGCACCCGTCGGGGTTTAGCTGTTTCCTTCCTGCTTAAAGCATCGGCAACTACGTTCGCCTTTCCCGGATGATACTTAATTGCGCAATCATAATCATTTAGTAGTTCCACCCAACGTCGCTGCCTCATATTCAACTCTTTTTGCTCAAAGATATGTTGAAGACTCTTGTGATCGGTGTAGATAGTGCACTTGGTACCGTACAAATAATGTCTCCAGATCTTTAAGGCAAAAACTACTGCGCCCAATTCTAAGTCATGGGTAGTATAGTTCTTCTCGTGAACCTTTAGTTGTCTCGAGGCGTAAGCTATCACCTTGTCTCGTTGCATCAAGACACAACCCAATCCTTGAATGGATGCATCGCAATACACCACAAAGTCATCTGTTCCCTCTGGTAATGCTAATATCGGGGCAGTACAGAGTTTTTGTTTTAATAATTGGAAAGCTGATTCTTGACTCTCAGCCCATTTGTATGTCGTTCCTTTGTGAGTCAAGGCTGTGAGAGGTTGTGCGATCTTAGAAAATCCTTCTATGAATCGGCGGTAATATCCTGCTAATCCTAGAAATTGTCTTATCTCGCTTGGCGTTTTGGGTGTAGTCCAATTCTTTATCGCCTCAATTTTGGCAGGATCAACGTGTATTCCTTTCTCATTAACAATATGACCTAGGAATTGTACTTCTCTTATCCAAAAGTCACACTTTGAGAATTTAGCATACAGCTGCTCATTTTTCAACAGTTCCAAGATCATTCGTAAGTGCTCTTCATGCTCCTCCTTGGTCCTAGAGTATATCAGTATATCATCGATGAACACAATGACAAACTGATCAAGATAAGGTTTGCACACGCGGTTCATGAGGTCCATGAACACAGCAGGTGCATTAGTCAACCCAAAAGGCATGACCAAGAACTCATAATGACCATAACGAGTACGAAATGCAGTCTTGGGAATGTCTTCTTCTCGAACTCTGAGTTGATGATAACCAGATCTCAAGTCAATCTTCGAGTAATAGCTTGATCCTTGAAGCTGATCGAACAAGTCGTCGATACGAGGTAAAGGGTATCGGTTCTTGACTGTTACTTTGTTTAACTCTCGATAATCGATGCACATCCGGAATGTGCCATCCTTCTTCTTAACAAAGAGTACAGGAGCTCCCCAAGGTGATGTACTAGGTCGAATAAAACCCTTATCCAAAGCTCCTGAAGTTGTGACGACAACTCCTGTAGTTCGTTTGGTGCTAATCGATAAGGTGCTCTAGCAATCGGAGCTGCGCCGGGAGTCAACTCAATCTGGAATTCCACTTGGCGGTGCGGTGGTAATCCAGGAAGATCTTCTGGAAACACCTCCGGAAAGTCGCGTACTACGGGAATATCCTCCATTCTCTTTTCTTCCTTTTGCTTATCGGTTACAAGTGCTAGGATAGCCACGCGGCCCTTCGTAACAACTTTTGAGCTTTCATATACGAGATGATGCCTATCACAGCACCACTCCTATCACCTTTGACGGTAAGAATTTGATCACCAACCGGGATCCGTATAATCTTCTCGTGACATATGACTTCCGCTTGCTTGCTAGAGAGCCAATCCATGCCTATCACAACATCAAAACTCCCCAGCGTAACAGGCATGAGATCTATAGCGAAAGTATGACCAGCAAGTTCTATCCTACAGTCTTTAAGGATATGCGTTACATGGATTTGTTTACCGTCGGCTAATTCCACAGTGTACTTAGATTCTAAAGCAGAGGGTATATCACTTAAAAGACTACAGAATTTTAAGGACACAAAACTCCTATCGGCTCCAGTATCAAATAGTACCGTAGCAAAACACCATTAACAGGGAATCTACCAGTAACAGTTGTGGGATCATTTAGAGCCTCACCTGAGCCAATGACGAAGGCTCTCCCTTTGGCTCCATCTCTATTGCCGCCATTTCCAGTGCCATTTCCACCATTGTTGTTATTATTGCCATTGTTGTTGTTGTTCCCATGATTGTTGGTGTTGTTGTTGTTGTTGTTGCCATTTCCGTTCCTTCTTAGTTGTGGGCAGTTTCGTTTGTAATGCCCTTCTTTCCCACACTCAAAACAACCCTTGGGGGTTTCTTGAGATTGTTGTGGCCTCTTCATTAGTTCACCACGGCAATCCTTCGCAGCGTGTCCAATCTTTCCACAACGTTGACACTTGAAGTTATCACACCGTCCCACATGGTGGTAGTTACACCGTGGGCATTTGGGATGTCTGCCGCCGTAACCGCTGGGTCCTTGGTTATTTGGGGCAGTTTGGTTGAAATTGCGGTTATTATCGAACCGCCGCTGCTGCTGCTGAACTGGCTGTTGCTGCTGTTGGGATTGTTGTTGACCGCCAGACGATGATGATGATGATTTGTTATTGCTGTTGCTGGGAGCATCCCACTTCCTTTTGTTGTCGGGCACGCTCACCACAGCGCCCCGTTTGGGTAACCGCCCTTGCTCTACCGCCTGATCAGTAAGTCTATGGGCAATTTGAATGGCCTGCTGAATCGTAGTCGGGTTAGAAGCTGTTACCATACTTTGGATTTCAGGCACCAATCCTCGTATGTAGTGCTCGATTCTCTTATGTGTCTCATTAACCATTCCTGGACACAATGTGGCCAGCTCATGAGTACGGGTCGTATAAGCCTCAATTTCTGAACCCTTCATCTTAAGCTGCCAGAATTCCATCTCCAACTTTTGCACCTCATTTCGAGGACAGTACTCCTCGATCATCATATCCTTGAACTCATTCCAGGGGAGTCCATTTGCCATCGCTTGTCCAAGCATCTGGACTTGCGCGTTCCACCAAGACAGGGCAGCACCCTCCAAAGTCCCGTGGCATACTTTACTTGATCCGCCGGTGGACAGTTACATTTGGAGAAAACGGACTCAGTCTTCTCAAACCAGCGTACAAGCCCTACAGCACCCTCTGTACCGCTGTAGGTGTGTGTTTGCAGTCCATGAAGGACTTGTATGTACACACTGGTGGTCCTGTTTTAACACAACACACATTAATCAAACATCCCCTACAGTTATAAAGGATATCAGATTTGTTTTCTGTCATTGTTTACCTGCCGGTTGACCCGCGTGGGCAGCAGCCACTGCCGCCTGAACATGCTCATTAATTAGAGCAGCCAATTCCGCAGGAGTCATGTTAATAGCACCACCACCCTGTTCTCCGGTGCCACGTCCACGTCCACGTCCACGACCACGTCCACGTCCACGTCCACGAGCGTCCATTCTTTTCACTTTATATTCACAATACAATAATGAGTAACATCATACACATTTAACTCATTGAAGCGTAGTAAACAGTAAATGAAAGAAATAACGTATCATCACAACAACATTCATAACAAAAATAATAACCAAAGTAAATAAATTGCAATAAGTCACAATGTATTTAGCAATGTCAAAATTGAAGTTTTGTCGTTCGTGTGGGGAAACAACCCTTCCCACATAGGTTTCAAAAAGAAAACACTACGTAGTCTAAGTCATATAAAGAGTCAATCGACAATGTCTGACCCGTCACTATCATCCTCCATCTCCTCCGGTTCTCTTCCTCGGGTCCCTCCTCGGGATCCTCCTCATCCTCAGAGTCTGCGGCAGGAGCAGGAGCTATAGCAATCTGGAGTGCTGCTAGTTGAGCTTCTAAGATGGCAATCCTATTATCGGCTATGGCGTCCCGCTGTTCACGAGCAGTCACGCGTCCTTGGAGTGCCATAACACCATCTTGCATATGGTGACAACCGTTCAGCGTCTTCCCGTGTTCTTCCTTGAGTTCGTCCAATTGATGTCTCAGGTTGTACACCTCTTGCTGTAGTGTACAGACATCACCCGTGAGTCGTCTCACACGATGCTGTTCAGTATCCAGTGCAGCCATTAGTGCAGCAATCAATTGCTCGTTGACTGCGCCGTTCGTGGGAGTGAAAGCATGGGTTGATTGGCATTGTTCCTAGTCCTTGGCTTTAGGACAGGTACGCGTTCCCTAAACATGATATGGTCAACAAACCTAGGATAAGAACGCCAGTCACGCGGAGGGTCACGCTTCATCAACGCGAATGGTTGATCCCAGTCAATCTCCTCTCGGGGATAAGCCAGTCTGGGCCAATCGAATCCATCATCAGGTACAGGTGCGGGAGGTGGGGATTCAGATCGTGTAGGTGATTCGGGTCGTTTACCCGGAGCTCTTGAAGACGATGCCATGCTGCAGATAATGTGACGTGTATGCCAATGAGTATACAGTAGATGGAACAAGAAACAGGTAACTAACTAACTGTGCGGTTATAGTCTAGTGTGTATGCAACCTAGTTCCCTATAACCAATGGCTCTGATACCAATCTGTCACACCCTCAAAATCCACTTGCGGAGTTTTACCGCGAGGCGTGTGAACAAACCAGGATCACAGTCAATAGTTACTCAGAACGACTCTAAATGCCATAATTTAAACAAATCAACCAAAATAAACCGTTAAACAATGCGGAAGCGTTTTGAAAACAACCCAAGTCAATAAAGTACTTATGGCAAAACAAGTGCCAACCCAAAAAGTAAACCATAATTGTTAAATGTCAATTGTCTTGAAGCAAATGTCTTAAAATGCAGTGAACCGTGCAGTGCTCCTATGGCAAGCAAGTTAAGGACCTGAGAAAAGCATACTAAAATGTCAACACATAGGTTGGTGAGTTCAAGAGTTTGAGTTCAATAAACATGTAAACAGTTGCGATAAATATAAGCAGTGTATGGTAATAGATAGCTAGTCTATTATCAGTAAATATTAATACATAGTGATTTTGCAATTGAAGCTGACTGTGATAGTTGTTGCCTCCTGTCACGACTTACCATGTCGTGACAATGATCAATAGGACAAATTGCACCCGGTTGACCTCGAGTCACACAGGTGGGGCTCGTCAGACCCAGTAGTACTACCCAAGTTTCCCCGCTATTAATATTAACAATTCAAAAGTGTGAGGACTTTTCTCATGGTAAACAACACTATATTAATATTTTACACAACTTAAATATGAAAAGCGTTCGTATAAATACCAGTATGCTATCTCCCCCAAAAGAGATTAAGTAAAGAGTGGGGCATGAACTCACCTGATGTATGCAAAGGTACTTAGGGTTTATTTTGAGAAACGAGAGGATAGCCAACCTTCACAGGTTACCTAGATCATGTGAGTACATAAGTACGTGTAAATAAAGACATGTGAAACCCTAATCATACCAAAATCAAAGACTCAAGCTTCCAGACAAATAGACACGTTTGACCTAGTTGACCCGTTTGACCCGTTGGTGACATTATGAGTTATAATTCAAATAAAGCCAATGAGCACATACAACATACATGATTAACATTCAAATAGTATCATACATATGCTATATCAACCAGGTGTATCACATAGATCATCATACAATCAAGTACTATACAAGTCATGCGAATCTAGAACATTAACATAACCACTAGCTACAAAACAACTACATGTCATACAAGGTTCAACCATTCATCACATGCCATGTGAGCCACTCACGACTTCACATCCTAAACCCTGCCAATCCTACTAAGTAGGGGCCTCAGATCCGCACGCGTGTATATGATCATAACCAAATTCTTTAAGCATATACATTGCATTCACAACATCACAACAATCATTACCAGACCCAAGCATGATGTCCTACTACTACACAACATCCAAACCATACATGATTACCAATTCCAATTATCACCCATGATTATCCAAACATGCCATACAACTAATTTAACACGTTCTATCACACTAGAATCCATCCTTGAACATAATAGCAAGTTCCTATCATTCCAACATGATCATAACATCATACTTCAACGTTTACACAAATAAAGTTTCCCTTTTGGGAAAGAATATCCCAAAATCTATCAAACATCCAAAGCATACATGAATTCATCATAATATACCAATTCAAGCTCATACTAACATCTAGACATGATCAACAACACTTAAACACCTCAATCTAACAATTTATAAACAAAAGTTTCTACTTTTGGCAAGCTATGATCAACATCATCAAATTAAAGATTTCTAGCATTCATAACATCAATCTAGCATCTAATTATCATCATGAACCCATCCATAACATCAATCCATCACTAGATCACTACTACATGCAAAATAAAGTTACTATTCTTAGTAACCTATGAACAATGCATCAAAATCCCAACTTTCTTGCATAATCAATGTATTCTAACATTCATACAACCCAATAATCATCAAACATTCATCAAACAATCATCCATCATGCATAATCACAATATCACGAATTAGGGTTTGCTTCAAACCAATTTTCATGATCAATCCACTAAAAACATAGAATTCTTGCATAATCGACGTTAACTAACATGTATACAATCTAACTAACATGTTAACATCATCAAACAACATCAATTTCGACCCCATGAGGTCAATTTACGAATTAGGGTTCGGCCCTAAACAAAAACTCACAAAAACGTGAAAATCTAACCTTTAACGTGTTATAGCTTGAATTGATGATTCCAACAAGTTTATGCCTTGAAATCGATCCAATTTCGTGTTCCCTTGCTTGTTCTTGGCTGATTCGCAATGGTGAGGGTGTTTGGAGATGGTTTGCGGCCGAAGGGGGTGGTTGAGGGTTTGGGTTTTTTGTTTTAATTAATTTTATTTACATATTTACCCTTTAAACCCTTGTGTTTTGGTATTTTTAAAAACTAAGCTTTAAACTCTTGTAAAGTGTTTTTAACTTCATAATATAAAGATATAAACTTATAAAATTCATTATATCTTATCTTTATAAAACACAAGACATACGAATAAATAGGCACGTTTCCGCGTTACGCGATAAATTCTTTAATTAACCTTTATAAATGTGTAAACACATAAACATAACCCAATATTCACATAATCATTTAGATTCACAACAATTAACATTATTCATTATTATAGGTCACCAACGTTCAACGACAACTAGTGTGCTCACGACACGTGTACAAGACTTAACGGAACTAACGGAGCTTGGTAACGGAAATTTACCGGATGTCACATCATCTGTGGCTTGTGTGGTTACCAACAACTGCTGCAATAAGTCATCCATGATGATGCTCCACGGTCTTGTGTAGGCCTGGTATGGTGGTTTTGTTGTTGTTGGTAGGTGGCCTTTGGTTGAATCCAGATGATGTTGGTTATTACTAGCATCTCTGTAATTCGAGTTGCTTCTCCAATTTGAGTTGTTGTTGTATGAGTTGTTTGGGCCTCCTACGTAGTCAACATCTTAACTACCATAATGCCTTATGGGCTTTCGTGGTCTTGTGTGAACTTCCACATGTATTGCATCGTGTTGGGGTTTTGTTTAGCTCGCTTTGCAATTGTTCGAATTTTTTGGTTAGAGCTTCTAATTAGGCTGCAATTAGGGTATCAAAGTCTACTTGATGAATACCTTTAGAACTAGGTTGGTCTTAAGGGATTGTAAGCAAAGCTCTTCTTAGCAGCTCTTTCTAAGGCTGGTATGCTTCTGTTGGTGTGACACTTCCGAAATCTCCTCTCGCACTTTGGTCCCGCTTGCTTGTGGGCTCCGCTGATTGCATCGTAAAAGGTTTAACACTGTAGCCACAGATCAAGTCCGTGATGTGGGCATTCCGAAGGAGACTTTTATATCTCTCCCATGCTGTGTGTAATGATTCATCGCGTCTTGGTGAAAACTTGTGATGTTGCTTCTTAGTTTGGCAGTGCGATCAGGTGGAAAGTATTCAAAAGGAATTACTCAACCATTTCCGCCCATGTGGTGATGGAACAAGGCGGAAGTGAATCAAGCCTGTCAATGGTTCAGCCTCAAGTGAAAATGGAAAAAGTCTTAGTCGAATGGCATTGTCTGAACAGTTGTTGATTTTAAAGGTAGCATAGATACAAAGGAATCGTGAAATGTGAGCATTAGGATCTTTGTCTTGTAACCCATGAAACTGAACAGAGTTTTCTACGAGTTGGATAATACTAGACTTAATCTCGAAACCATCTATTGACGGTGTGGCATAGTGTGTCATCTTCATTTCCTCGTCTTGGTTAGCAATATCTTCTTCGGATGGTGTACCTTCAAAAATGTGTTCTTCAATGACTGGTGCTGCTTGTTGTGACCTTTTGCGCAATTTTGACAGAAAAGTCTTCGGGTTCCGAAAGAGGCAAACCAAGTTCAGGACTAGACGAGTCGGACATACACTAACTTAAAGAAGCATAAACTAACTAAGGCTTAAAATGAATCTGGAAAATGTACCTAAACTAACTAAGGCAAACTATCTAACAAAAATAAAATGAAGTTTGAACAAAATTATATTAACAAGTTATATACAAGATAGTAAAAAATTTAGTTTGTCTTCTAAACTACCGTGTGTCCCCAGCAACGGCGCCAAAAACTTGATGGGTGCGGATAGTATATATATTTTGATAATTATTTTACACACAGATTCAGTTTTAATTGGTTATTACAAGTACTAAACCACACACACAAAAGGAAAGTGTACCTGTCATGTGGTAATATAGTGTTGGTAAGAACCGAGTATCAATCCGTGGACACACCTATCCTACTCAACAAACTTGACGTTTGACTATCAGATTTGGTTTTTGTTATAAAAATGATAAGTTGCATTGGAAAGATTTTTAGGGTTTAAAAACAATGATAAAAATAAAGTAAACTAAGATTTGAAGCGTTTGGATTTATAACAAGGGAATAAAAGTTATCATCCTAATTAAACTCCACTTATGTAACCGTGATGAATTGGTGGTGTGATTTAAAGATATGGATTAATGTAATTATGTTAACGTTTATAAAGATGAGCTGGTGTGATTTCTCGTCTATCCTGCTGCCGTAGTGACTAGGATCATGTCAGGTTGAGTTTTACTGCTTAGATCAAAGCCCTAGTAATGTAGGTAAATCTTTTGTGACCTATTTTAACATATGATTTCTAAAACATAACTTAATGTTAAAAAGAGAGTTGATCAAGTTCCTTCCTAACATACCATTATTTTAGAAAACCATAACGTTACTAAAGATTTCTCAAACTAATAAAAGGGAACCCGTAAATGATCGAAAGTTAAGGTGATATGATTTCTAATAACCATTTCTAGTTCATTAGCCATGGATTTATTATGAAGACCGGTTTCGCGAATGAAAGTTAATCATACGGTTTTCAACCTTGTATGACAATCACAATCACAAACCATAAATTTATAACTTCCCATTCAAATGTAGATGCTACCCATCAATAGTTTTCCCAAGACCACCATAACATTAACATAATATTTATCACACCATTAGTTCATCACAAATTACATAAGTTTCATCCGATTAGGATGATAAAAAGGAATTAGCTCATAATGAGCTTGAAAATAACAACAGATAACAAAGAAGATAGATATGTAATCATCAGTGAAATGGAACAATCAAACCGATAATCCTTAATGGATGACGTTTAGACGATCCCGAGCTTCTTCCAAGTGTTGTATGCACCTCCCGAGCCTCCAAATGACCTTGAAGTCTTGATTCCCGAGAGAGTTCTGCAGAATAACTCTCCCACCAAGCTTGCCGAAAATGGTGAACTTAGGCTTCTATTTATAGGCTTTCTGGAGTGTTTAAGCATGGCCCCGTGCCCAAAAGGAATAGCCCTGTGCTAGTACAATGCTTATGAAAGTTCGTCGGCTCCTACATGCAGGTTGTGTCGGGCACGACCCCGTGCTAAATAGGGCACGCCGCATGTTGAGAGGTGGGGCATGGCCCCGTGTCTAGTTTCAGGGGATAGTACTTTTTGTCCTGTCAGATGTCCAAACACAGGGGTGTGTTAATTTAGCACGGGGGTGTGTTTCTAGTGAAGCATGGGGGCGTGCATAATGAGGCACGACCCCATGCTTGGACTCCAAAGCTCGGATTACTTCAATTTCTTGCTAAATATGCTTCTTTTGTCCATCTTGCCCTTTTAAACACCTTAAAACACAATTAACATTTTAAGTACATTTTCATCATTTTAAGGAAGATATTAATGAATATTGATGTGCTTTTGATAGATTTTTATGTATAATTTGGAGCATATCAACTGCCTTCCATTTCTTTTGAAGAACTTCTTTGCCCTGTAGGTTAATAGAGCATTTGTTGGACTATGTCCATGTATTCCATATCATCTGGCCGAAACACTCCAGATCTTCAAAACAGAATTGAAAATCATTAGAGTGTCCACTTCTTGAGACAAAAGCATAGATGTCCTGAAAGGGACTGGGCTGAGCCTGTTTGAGACCTTGGAGTCTCATGGAATATGATGTAAGGCCTAGAAGAGTTGGATGACTATAGGGGATTGTGTCACACCCTCAAAATCCACTTGCGGAGTTTTACCGCGAGGCGTGTGAACAAACCAGGATCACAGTCAATAGTTACTCAGAACGACTCTATATGCCATAACATAACAAATTCAACCAAAATACCAACGTTAATAATGCGGAAGCGTTTTTGAAAACAACCCAAGTCTATAAAGTATAACTTATGGCAAAACAAGTGCCAAACCAAAAGTAAACCAAAATGTTAAAATTCACATTGTCTTGAAGCATACTGTCTTAAATGAAGTGAACCGTGCAGTGCTCCTATGGCAAGCAAGTTAAGGACCTGAGAAAAGCATACTAAAATGTCAACACATAGGTTGGTGAGTTCAAGAGTTTGAGTTCAATAAACATGTAAACAGTTGCGATAAATATAAGCAGTGTATGGTAATAGATAGCTAGTCTATTATCAGTAAATATTAATAATAGTGATTTTGCAATTGAAGCTGACTGTGATAGTTGTGCCTCCTGTCACGACTTACCATGTCGTGACAATGATCAATAGGACAAATTGCACCCGGTTGACCTCGAGTCACACAGGTGGGGCTCGTCAGACCCAGTAGTACTACCCAAGTTTCCCCGCTATTAAATCTTAACAATTCAAAAGTGTGAGGACTTTTCTCATGGTAAACAGCACTATATTAATTTATACACAACTTAAATCATAAAAGCGTTCGTATAAATACCAGTATGCTATCTCCCCCAAAAGAGATTAAGTAAAGAGTGGGGCATGAACTCACCTGATGTATGCAAAGTACTTAGGGTTTATTTTGAGAAACGAGAGGATAGCCAACCTTCACAGGTTACCTAGATCATGTGAGTACATAAGTACGTGTAAATAAAAGACATGTGAAACCCTAATCATACCAAAATCAAAGACTCAAGCTTCCAGACAAATAGACACGTTTGACCTAGTTGACCCGTTTGACCCGTTGGTGACATTATGAGTTATAATTCAATAAAGCCAATGAGCACATACCACATACATGATAAGCATTCGAACAGTATCATACATATGCTATATCAACCAGGTGTATCACATAGATCATCATACAATCAAGTACTATACAAGTCATGCGAATCTAGCACATTAACATACCATTAGCTACAATACAACTAACATGTCATACAAGGTTCACCATTCATCACATGCCATGTGAAGCCACTCACACAACTTCACATCCTAAACCCTGCCAATCCTACTAAGTAGGGGCCTCAGATTCGCACGCGTGTATAATGATCACAACCAAATTCTTTAAGCATATACATTGCATCCACAACATCACAACAATCAATTACCAGACCCAAGCATGATGTCCTACTACTACACAACAATCAATTACCAGACCCAAGCATGATGTCCTACTACTACCAACATCCAAACCATACATATTCCAATTCCAATTATCACCCATGATCATCCAAACATGCCATACAACTAATTTAACACGTTCTATTACACTAGGATCCATCCTTGAACATATTAGCAAGTTCCTATCATCTCAAACATGATCACAACATCATACTTCAACATTTACACAAATAAAGTTCCCTTTTGGGAAAGAACATCCCAAAATCTATCAAACATCCAAAGCATACATGAATTCATCAATAATATACCAATTCAAGCTCATACTAACATCTAAGCATGATCAACAACACTAAACACCTCAATCCAACAATCTTCATAAACAAAAGTTTCTACTTTTGGCAAGCTATGATCAATATCATCAAATTAAAGATTTCTAGCATTCATAATACCAATCTAGCATCTAATTATCATCATGAACAACCCATAACATCATAGCATCCATAATTCAACATTTCATGCAAATAAAGTTACTATTATTAGTAACCTATGAACATCAACCCTAAGTCATCGATTTCTTGCAAGATTCATGATTCCTAACATTCATACAACTTATTAATCACCACACATTCATCAAACAACCATCATTCATCCATAATCATACAATTACGAATTAGGGTTTGCTCAAAACAATTTCATGATCAATCCACTAAAAACATGTAATATTCACATGATCGACGTTAACTAACATGTATTCAACCTAACTAACATATAAACATCATCAAACAACAACCAATTCGACCTAATGAGGGTCAATTCCGCAAATTAGGTTCGGCCATAATGAACACTCACAAAAAAACATGAAAAATCTAACCTTTAAACGAGTTATAACTTGCAATTGATGATTCCAACAAGTTATATGCCTTGAAATCGATCCAATTTCGTGTTCCTTGCTTGTTCTTGATTGAAATCGAAGTGGGAGGGGTGTTTGAAGGTTGATCGCGGCCGAAAATGGGTGGATTAGGGTTGGGTTTGTTTTATTAATATTAATTTACATATTTACCCTTTTAACCCTTGTAATTTGTATTTTATAAAAACTAAGCTTTAAACTCTTGTAAAGTGTTTTTAACTTCATAATATAGAGATATAACTTATAAAATTCATTACATAATTTATCTTTGCAAAAACACAAGACATACGAACAAATATGCACGTTTCCGCGTTACGCGATAAATCTTTAATTAACCGTTTATAAATGTGTAAACACATAAACATACCCAATACTTACATAATCACTTAGATTCACATCAAATTAACATTAATAATTATTATTAGGTCACCAACGTTCAACGACAACTAGTGTGTGCTCACGACACGTGTTTACAAGACTTAACGGAACTAACGGGGTTTGGTAACGGAAATTTACCGGATGTCACATATCCCCATGTTGAAAGAATTTTCGTCCCGAAAATTGCGTTACATGGTGAGAGTGTTCCATCACTGGTTTCCATCACTGGTCTACTGCATTGGCACACAGAAATCGAAATCGTGTGAGTTTTGGATGAGTTGTCACATCATCCCCATGTTGAAAGAAATTTCGTCCCGAAATTTAAATCAATACCTTCGTCTGCTGGCATCATTCCTTCGAATAGTTGAGGGTACTTAAGCTTCATTTGATCTTCCCGTTCCCATGTGAATTCGGTCCACGTCGCGAATTCCAACGGATTTTAACAATAGGTATCTTGCTTTGCTTAAGTGTTTTCACCTCACGGTCCATCACCTCAACTGGTTCCTCAATAAAGCGCAATTGTTCATCCACCTGGATTTCTTCTAGTGGTACGATCGTCGTTTCATCAGTTATGCACTTCTTCAAGTTTGACACGTGAAATACATCATGAATTCCACTTAGCGAATCAGGTAGGGATAATCGATACGCTACTGGACCTACTCTTTCCACAATCTCAAATGGTCCAACGTACCTCGGATTTAGTTTCCCTCGTTTACCAAACCGAACTACGCCTTTCCATGGTGAGATTTTCAACAAAACCTTGTCACCAACCTGAAATTCTAAAGGTTTCCGTCTCTTGTCAGCATAACTCTTTTGCCTGTCTCGCGCTGCAGCCATACGGTTCCGTATCTGTATAATTTTCTCAGTCGTCTCATGAATTAGCTCGGGACCTGTTATCTGACTATCACCAATTTCTGCCCAGCAAACCGGTGATCGACATTTTCTCCCGTACAACGCCTCGAAAGGTGCTGCTTGTATCCTAGTGTGATAACTGTTGTTATAAGAGAATTCCACCAATGGCAGGTGAATTTCCCAGTTATTCCCGAAGTCAATCACACAAGCACGTAACATATCCTCCAACGTCTGTATAGTACGCTCACTCTGACCATCCGTCTGTGGATGATATGCAGTACTCATATCCAGACGTGTACCCAAAGATTTCTGCAATGATTGCCAGAAATGTGACGTGAAACGAGCGTCACGGTCAGAGATAATTGAGATCGGTACCCCGTGTCTCGAAACGATCTCCTTGAGGTACAGGCGAGTTAACTTCTCCATCTTGTCGGTTTCCTTTATTGCAAGGAAATGAGCAGACTTTGTCAATCGATCCACAATAACCCATATCGTGTCACAACCAGTACTAGTCCGGGGTAGTTTAGTAATAAAGTCCATGGAGATTTGTTCCCATTTCCACATGGAATCTCGGGTTGTTGTAATAGTCCGATGGTTTTTGATATTCCACTTTCACCTTCGAGCAGGTCAAACACTTACTCACGTACGTAGCTACATCCGCCTTCATGTTAGGCCACCAATAGTGAGCCTTTAGGTCATGATACATCTTGTCGGATCCAGGATGTATAGAATACTTAGATTTGTGTGCCTCGCTCATAACTAAATCTCTCAGATTTCCATGAACAGGCACCCAAAGTCTATCCATGAAATATCGAATTCCATCCTCTTTCATCACTAGCTGCTTATCCATTCCCCTTAACAATTCAGAACCAATATTTTCCACCTTTAAAGCTTCCATTTGTGCCTCCTTAACTTGTTCGGGCAGTTGGGTACTGATAGTAAGCTGTAAAGCTCGCACCGTCGGGGTTTAGCTGTTTCCTTCCTGCTTAAAGCATCGGCAACTACGTTCGCCTTTCCCGGATGATACTTAATTGCGCAATCATAATCATTTAGTAGTTCCACCCAACGTCGCTGCCTCATATTCAACTCTTTTTGCTCAAAGATATGTTGAAGACTCTTGTGATCGGTGTAGATTGTGCACTTGGTACCGTACAAATAATGTCTCCAGATCTTTAGGCAAAAACTACTGCGCCCAATTCTAAGTCATGGGTAGTATAGTTCTTCTCGTGAACCTTTAGTTGTCTCGAGGCGTAAGCTATCACCTTGTCTCGTTGCATCAAGACACAACCCAATCCTTGAATGGATGCATCGCAATACACCACAAAGTCATCTGTTCCCTCTGGTAATGCTAATATCGGGGCAGTACAGAGTTTTTGTTTCAATAATTGGAAAGCTGATTCTTGACTCTCAGCCATTTGTATGTCGTTCCTTTGTGAGTCAAGGCTGTGAGAGGTTGTGCGATCTTAGAAAATCCTTCTATGAATCGGCGGTAATATCCTGCTAATCCAAGAAATTGCTTATCTCGCTTGGCGTTTTGGGTGTGGTCCAATTCTTTATCGCCTCAATTTTGGCAGGATCAACGTGTATTCCTTTCTCATTAACAATATGACCTAGGAATTGTACTCTCTTATCCAAAAGTCACACTTTGAGAATTTAGCACAGCCGCTCATTTTTCAACAGTTCCAAGATCATTCGTAAGTGCTCTTCATGCTCCTCCTTGGTCCTAGAGTATATCAGTATATCATCGATGAACACAATGACAAACTGATCAAGATAAGGTTTGCACACACGGTTCATGAGGTCCATGAACACAGCAGTGCATTAGTCACCCAAAGGCATGACCAAGAACTCATAATGACCATAACGAGTACGAAATGCAGTCTTGGGAATATCTTCCTCTCGAACTCTGAGTTGATGATAACCAGACCTCAAGTCAATCTTCGAGTAATAGCTTGATCCTTGAAGCTGATCGAACAAGTCGTCGATACGAGGTAAAGGGTATCGGTTCTTGACTGTTACTTTGTTTAACTCTCGATAGTCGATGCACATCCGGAATGTGCCATCCTTCTTCTTAACAAAGAGTACAGGAGCTCCCCAAGGTGATGTACTAGGTCGGATAAAACCTTTATCCAGAAGCTCCTGAAGTTGTGACGACAACTCCTGTAGTTCGTTGGGTGCTAAACGATAAGGTGCCCTAGCAATCGGAGCTGCGCCGGGAGTCAACTCAATCTGGAATTCCACTTGGCGTTGCGGTGGTAATCCAGGAAGATCTTCTGGGAACACCTCCGGAAAGTCGCGTACTACGGGAATATCCTCCATTCTCTTTTCTTCCTTTTGCTTATCGGTCACAAGTGCTAGGATAGCCACGCGGCCCTTTCGTAACAACTTTTGAGCTTTCATATACGAGATGATGCCTATCACAGCACCACTCCTATCACCTTTGACAGTAAGAATGATCACCACCGGGATCCGTATAATCTTCTCGTGACATATGACTTCCGCTTGCTTGCTAGAGAGCCAATCCATGCCTATCACAACATCGAAACTTCCCAGCGTAACAGGCATGAGATCTATAGCGAAGTATGACCAGCAAGTTCTATCCTACAGTCTTTAAGGATATGCGTTACATGGATTTGTTTACCGTCGGCTAATTCCACAGTGTACTTAGATTCTAAAGCAGAGGGTATATCACTTAAAAGACTACAGAATTTTAAGGACACAAAACTCCTATCGGCTCCAGTATCAAATAGTACCGTAGCAAAACAACCATTAACAGGGAATCTACCAGTAACAGTTGTGGGATCATTTAGAGCCTCACCTGAGCCAATGACGAAGGCTCTCCCTTTGGCTCCATCTCTATTGCCGCCATTTCCAGTGCCGTTTCCACCATTGTTGTTATTATTGCCATTGTTGTTGTTGTTCCCATGATTGTTGGTGTTGTTGTTGTTGTTGCCATTTCCGTTCCTTCTCAGTTGTGGGCAGTTTCGTTTGTAATGTCCTTCTTTCCCACACTCGAAACAACCCTTAGGGTTTCTTGAGATTGTTGTGGCCTCTTCATTAGTTCACCACGGCAATCCTTCGCGCGTGTCCAATCTTTCCACAACGTTGACACTTGAAGTTATCACACCGTCCCACATGGTGGTAGTTACACCGTGGGCATTTAGGATGTCTGCCGCCGTACCGCTGGGTCCTTGGTTATTTGGGGCAGTTTGGTTGAAATTGCGGTTATTATCGAACCGCCGCTGTTGCTGCTGAGCTGGTTGTTGTTGCTGTTGGGATTGTTGTTGACCGCCAGACGATGATGATGATGATTTGTTGTTGCTGTTGCTGGGAGCATCCACTTCCTTTTGTTGTCGGGCACGCTCACCACAGCGCCCCGTTTGGGTAGACGCCCTTGCTCTACCGCCTGGTCGGTAAGTTGGTGAGCAATCTGGATGGCCTGCTGGATCGTAGTCGGGTTAGAAGCCGTTACCATACTTTGGATTTCAGGCACCAACCCTCGTATGTAGTGCTCGATTCTCTTATGTGTCTCATTAACCATTCCTGGACACAATGTGGCCAGCTCATGAGTACGGGTTGTATAAGCCTCAATTTCTGAACCCTTCATCTTGAGCTGCCAGAATTCCATCTCCAACTTTTGCACCTCATTTCGAGGACAGTACTCTCGATCATCATATCCTTGAACTCATTCCAGGGGAGTCCATTTGCCATCGCTTGTCCAAGCATCTGGACTTGCGCGTTCCACCATGACAGGGCAGCACCCTCCAATGTCCCGGTGGCATACTTTACTTGATCCGCGGTGGACAGTTACATTTGGAGAAAACGGACTCAGTCTTCTCAAACCAGCGTACAAGCCCTACAGCTCCCTCTGTTCCGCTGTAGGTGTGTGGTTTGCAGTCCATGAAGGACTTGTATGTACACACTGGTGGTCCTGTTTTAACACAACACACATTAATCAAGCATCCCCTATAGTTATAAAGGATATCAGATTTGTTTCTCTGTCATTGTTTACTGCTGGCTGACCCGCGTGGGCAGCAGCCACTGCCGCCTGAACATGCTCATTAATTAGAGCAGCCAATTCCGCAGGAGTCATGTTAATAGCACCACCAGCCTGTTCTCCGGTGCCACGTCCACGTCCGCGTCCACGACCACGTCCACGTCCACGAGCGTCCATTCTTTTCACTTTAAATTCACAATACAATAATGAGTAACATCATACACATTTAACTCATTGAAGCATAGTAAACAGTAAATAAAGAAATAACGTATCATCACAATCACAACATTCATAACAAAAATAATAACCAAAGTAAATAAATTGCAATAAGTCACAATGTATTTAGCAATGTCAAAATTGAAGTTTTGTCGTTCGTTGGGGAAACAACCCTTCCCACATAGGTTTCAAAAAGAAAACACTACGTAGTCTAAGTCATATAAAGAAGTCAATCGACAATGTCTGACCCATCACTATCATCCTCCATCTCCTCGGTTCCTCTCCTCGGGTCCCTCCTCGGGATCCTCCTCATCCTCAGAGTCTGCGGCAGGAGCAGGAGCTATAGCAATCTGGAGTGCTGCTAGTTGAGCTTCTAATATGGCAATCCTATTATCGGCTATGGCGTCCCGCTGTTCACGAGCAGTCACGCGTCCTTGGAGTGCCATAACACCATCTTGCATATGGTGACAACCGTTCAGCGTCTTCCCGTGTTCTTCCTTGAGTTCGTCCAATTGATGTCTCAGGTTGTACACCTCTTGCTGTAGTGTACAGACATCACCTGTGAGTCGTCTTACGCGATGCTGTTCAGTATCCATGCAGCCATTAGTGCAGCAATCAGTTGCTCGTTAGACTGCGTCGTTCGTGGGAGTGAAAGCATGGGTTGATTGGCATTGTTCCTAGTCCTTGGCTTTAGGACAGGTACGCGTTCCCTAAACATGATATGGTCAACAAACCTAGGATAAGAACGCCAGTCACGCGGAGGGTCACGCTTCATCAACGCGAATGGTTGATCCCAGTCAATCTCCTCTCTGGGATAAGCCAGTCTGGGCCAATCGAATCCATCATCAGGTACAGGTGCAAGAGGTGGGGATTCAGATCGTGTAGGTGATTCGGGTCGTTTACCCGGAGCTCTTGAAGACGATGCCATGCTGCAGATAATGTGATGTGTATGCCAATGAGTGTACAGTCGATGGAACAAGAAGCAGATAACTAACTAACTGTGCGGTTATAGTCTAGTGTGTATGCAACCTAGTTCCCTATAACCAATGGCTCTGATACCAATCTGTCACACCCTCAAAATCCACTTGCGGAGTTTTACCGCGAGGCGTGTGAACAAACCAGGATCACAGTCAATAGTTACTCAGAACGACTCTATATGCCATAACATAACAAATTCAACCAAAATACCAACGTTAAATAATGCGGAAGCGTTTTTGAAAACAACCCAAGTCTATAAAGTATAACTTATGGCAAAACAAGTGCCAAACCAAAAGTAAACCAAATTGTTAAAATGTCACATTGTCTTGAAGCATACTGTCTTAATGAAGTGAACCGTGCAGTGCTCCTATGGCAAGCAAGTTAAGGACCTGAGAAAAGCATACTAAAATGTCAACACATAGGTTGGTGAGTTCAAGAGTTTGAGTTCAATAAACATGTAACAGTTGCGATAATATAAGCAGTGTATGGTAATAGATAGCTAGTCTATTATCAGTAAATATTAATACATAGTGATTTTGCAATTGAAGCTGACTGTGATAGTTGTTGCCTCCTGTCACGACTACCATGTCGTGACAATGATCAATAGGACAAATTGCACCCGGTTGACCTCGAGTCACACAGGTGGGGCTCGTCAGACCCAGTAGTACTACCCAAGTTTCCCCGCTATTAAATATTAACAATTCAAAAGTGTGAGGACTTTTCTCATGGTAAACAGCACTATATTAATATTATAACAACTTAAATCATAAGCGTTCGTATAAATACCAGTATGCTATCTCCCCAAAAGAGATTAAGTAAAGAGTGGGGCATGAACTCACCTGATGTATGCAAAGTACTTAGGGTTATTTGAGAAACGAGAGGATAGCCACCTTCACAGGTTACCTAGATCATGTGAGTACATAAGTACGTGTAAATAAAAGACATGTGAAACCCTAATCATACCAAAATCAAAGACTCAAGCTTCCAGACAAATAGACACGTTTGACCTAGTTGACCCGTTTGACCCGTTGGTGACATTATGAGTTATAATTCAATAAAGCCAATGAGCACATACCACATACATGATAAGCATTCGAACAGTATCATACATATGCTATATCAACCAGGTGTATCACATAGATCATCATACAATCAAGTACTATACAAGTCATGCGAATCTAGCACATTAACATAACCATTAGCTACAATACAACTAACATGTCATACAAGGTTCAATCATTCATCACATGCCATGTGAAGCCACTCACAAATTCACATCCTAAACCCTGCCAATCCTACTAAGTAGGGGCCTCAGATTCGCACGCGTGTATAATGATCACAACCAAATTCTTTAAGCATATACATTGCATCCACAACATCACAACAATCAATTACCAGACCCAGCATGATGTCCTACTACTACACAACATCCAAACCATACATGATTACCAATTCCAATTATCACCCATGATCATCCAACATGCCATACAACTAATTTAACACGTTCTATTACACTAGGATCCATCCTTGAACATATTAGCAAGTTCCTATCATCTCAAACATGATCACAACATCATACTTCAACATTACACAAATAAAGTTTCCCTTTTGGGAAAGAACATCCCAAAATCTATCAAACATCCAAAGCATACATGAATTCATCAATAATATACCAATTCAAGCTCATACTAACATCTAAGCATGATCACACACTAAACACCTCAATCCAACAATCTTCATAAACAAAAGTTTCTACTTTTGGCAAGCTATGATCAATATCATCAAATTAAAGATTTCTAGCATTCATAATACCATCTAGCATCTAATTATCATCATGAACACACCCATAACATCATAGCATCCATATTCAACATTTCATGCAAATAAAGTTACTATTATTAGTAACCTATGAACATCAACCCTAAGTCATCGATTTCTTGCAAGATTCATGATTCCTAACATTCATACAACTTATTAATCACCACACATTCATCAAACAACCATCATTCATCCATAATCATACAATTACGAATTAGGGTTTGCTCAAAACCAATTCATGATCAATCCACTAAAAACATGTAATTCACCCATGATCGACGTTAAATACATGTATTCACCTAACTAACATATAAACATCATCAAACAACACCAATTCGACCTAATGAGGGTCAATTCCGCAAATTAGGTTCGGCCATAATGAACACTCACAAAAAAACATGAAAAATCTAACCTTTAAACGAGTTATAACTTGCAATTGATGATTCCACAAGTTATATGCCTTGAAATCGATCCAATTTCGTGTTCCTTGCTTGTTCTGATTGAAATCGAAGTGGGAGGGGTGTTTGAAGGTTGATCGCGGCCGAAAATGGGTGGATTAGGGTTGGGTTTGTTTTATTAATATTAATTTACATATTTACCCTTTTTAACCCTTGTAATTTGTATTTTATAAAAACTAAGCTTTAAACTCTTTGTAAAGTGTTTTTAACTTCATAATATAGAGATATAAACTTATAAAATTCATTACATAATTTATCTTTGCAAAAACACAAGACATACGAACAAATATGCACTTTCCGCGTTACGCGATAAATTCTTTAATAACCGTTTATAAATGTGTAAACACATAAACATAACCCAATACTTACATAATCACTTAGATTCACATCAAATTAACATTAATAATTATTATTAGGTCACCAACGTTCAACGACAACTAGTGTGTGCTCACGACACGTGTTTACAAGACTTAACGGAACTAACGGGGTTTGGTAACGGAAATTTACCGGATGTCACAATATGACAGGTATTGCTGAGGTTGAGGGGGTCTTGAACCTTCTGCAACCATGAGAGCGTTGCTAGCAGAAAGGCTTGAAGGTCTGCTTCTATGACGGCCACTCTTGTTCTCCATGTCTACACGGTATCCATCTAGAATGTCATATAGCTCAGTCATGGTGAGGGTGTTCAGATTCTCTGTCCTCTTGATGGAGACACAGTAGAATGTCCACTCATTGGGGAGTGCACTCATGAATTTTGTTGAGAGGTCTCTTAATTCAGGAGCTATTCCCACAGACTGAAGGGAAGAGATAAGATCTATATGTCTGAAGTATTGCTGGTGCAAGGTTCTCTAGCAATATGAGTAAAGTTCTAAAATTGTTGCTTCAGTGATCTTTCTTTGAGTCGTTCGAGTAGGAGTACATGGGGGTTAAAGCATCAAACAGTTCTTTGCTGTTCGACCATTCTCAAATCCCACCATAATGGAGTTGGAATTGCAGTCATCAGAACAAACATCGCCTTTTCATCAATGTCTATCCGCTAAGGTCTTCTTCAGAGTAGTCATCTACTGCTTTCTCATCATGGCACAACCCCAGCAGGTGAAGCCACCTTGCCTTGTAGGGACCATTGAAAATAGATTTCCACGTGTGGATGTCTTGATATCTGATGAACCCTTCTATGCGTCTGCTCCATTGTCTGAAGTTTCTGGGTGATAAAGGGTGATTTAGTCATCGTCCCCATTTCACATTCAGATTTCTGGTTAAGGACCATGTTTGAGTGTAGTGAGAGAGTGAGTGAACAAGAGGTTGATTAGGATAGTTAGATCGCACAATCAAGAGTCTATGAAGCTCTAACACCAATTGTAGGATCGGTTTTTGCATTCAACAAAAGTATTTCTCTCAACTCACTAATGAACACTCAAGAAGCAGAGTTCTTCTAAGAGTTGATTATAATATACTAAGTAACACAAAGAAAACACGAGAGAATGATTTTCAAGATACTTGTATATATTACTTCTGAACTCAAAGTATTACAAGACTCTTATAAGCTTATAACAAGAGTTACAATGAGAACTATATATACTACTACTTATAGCTAGATATACTTGATACTAGCTGGAATCATATAACTAAAGCAAATACTACAAAGCTATAGTTAAGTATCATAGATAATGTCTTATCTGAGATATGGTAGTCATGACATGTCCATGACTTCCTTTTGTCACTAACTAAATTGGAAACTATACTAACAAATAAAGGTTAACAGTAGAATAAAGTATGGTCAACTACATGGCCTTTTGGGAAAATGCCATGAAGTATCAGAGGTTTGCAGCGGAGTGTCAGAGACACCATAGTTATGTTCACAGGTTTATAGTAGGTACTTCCGAAGGTTTAGTGGCCACTTATACTTCAGAAGTGGCTACTTCATCCTAGGCTTCCTTCGGACTTCATTCTTCAAAAGTTGTAGTCTTCATTTCTTCTAAGTGTTGAACTCTCAGAAGAGCTGAGACTTGGTCTTCAGAAGCTGAAGCTTATCTTCGGAAGTTCCTTTGAGCTTTGCTTCGGTAGTTCAGTATATACATTCAGAAGTGCTGAACGTGTCTTCTTCGAAGAATTTCATTAGTTATACTCAAAATACTTTAAGTGTTTGGTTTTGGTTGCACCGGCCTTCTTCATCCAACAACTTTATATTTCAAACTCAATCTGCAATTCAATTTGAGATTTTATCTAAAAATAATTAAGTAAATTAGTTAATTTTAAAATTTAAAACTAACAATTTCAATATTCAAATAAAGCATATGTAGTTCATCAATTTTAATTTTTAATGGTAATAGTCAATCAAAGTATTTTGAGTTAATAATTTCAAACTTTGAAAATATTATGTATTTTAACAATACCATATAATATTTGTTTGTATTATATAACATAATATCATCACTTCATTATATATACACACACAACAATTTGAATCTATTTATTGTTCTTTCAATATCAAAGATAACATAATACCCTTATTTTAATTATATAAAATAACTTCTCCTATGATCAAAGAGTCCAAGTATTTTGTATGAAAAATACAGGATTGGTTTGTGTCACTAAACACTTGATTTTCTCTCAAACTCACTTAAACAACACTCCGATGAAAGCAAAGTCTTTAAGAGTGATAACAATATAATAAGTAATAATCAAACACAAGAAGTAATTTTTAAGGTACTTGCATATATTACTTCTCAACTCAAATATTACAAAACTCTTACAAGCATATTGTTATGAGTTATAATGATACTATATATAATACTACCTACAGCCGGATATACTTGATACCAGCTGGAATCCTCTAACTAAAGCAAATACTACAAAGCTGTAGTTTAAGGTATCTCAGACAAGACTTTATCTGAGATATGGTAGTCAGGATATCTCCCTGACTTACCTTTTGTCACCAATTAAAGTTGGTAACTTACTAACATAAAAAGGTGAATAGTGGAATAAAGTATTGTCAACTACATGGCTCTTTGAGAAAACGTGATGCAGTATCAGAGGTCTGCAGCGGAGTGTCAGAGACCATACTTATATCCACTGGTTCATAGCAGTGTCTTACGGAGGTTAAATGGCTTTGGAAGAACAAGTACTTCCGAAGCCAATTATACTTCGGAAGAGACTAGTTCTTTCGAGGCTTGAGGACTTCTTCTTTCTTCAGACTTCAAAAGTAGTCTTCTAATTTCTTCTTTTGAGACTTGATCTTCGAAGTGAATACTTTATCTTCGGAAGTAGAGTTTGCATTCGGAAGTAAAACTTTCACTCTGTCTTTGGAAGAACTCTACTTCCTTCGGAAGTTCCACACTTGGCTTCGGAAGCCTTTGTAAGTAGCACCAAAATTTGTCAAAGTGATTTTGTTTTGGTTGCACCAGCCTTCTTCTTGATCCAACAAACTCCCCCTAGGCTGATGCTACCAAAACCTCACTTGTTTCTGCTCCCCAAAACTTTCAGCACCGAGGAGAGTAAATACTTATCTGTTTCTTTGTTCTTCCCTGATGTGGTGCTGAGAAGTATGTACCCTTTATTGTGTCCCTCTGAAAAGAGTTAGTTGATAGGAACTATAATCATATTCCCATCGACCTATAGGTTCCAATTCAGCCCCTTCCACCTTCTGTAGAAAGGTTGTGCCCTTGGTGGGAGGTCTATCCGTGTCTTCCTTTCTTCTCAATCTCAACTCTTCTTCAATCTTAGCTTTTGCTATTAACTCAGCCAGATGAAGACTGCTGAGATGATTCTTGATGTGAGCAGTAGTTTCAGAGTTGGAGGGGTTAGAGAATGGTTTCTCTGCTAACTCAGCAATATCAAACCTACTGGAGTGTAGCAGAGAGGTGGCATTTAGCTTGTTGACTTCACCATTCTCTCTTTCCACAACAAAGTTGTGAGTAGCTTCATCGAACCTCCACTGGAGTATATTCTTTCTAGGCACAAGAGACTGACTATGAATCTTGTCCTTTTTCCTTGTATCGAGTAGAGTCACAAGATTCCTTCTTACTCTCTTCTCTTCATCATTTAATGATTCTTAGTTGATACCTAGAAGTTCTATAGCCTGGTCAAGTGTTCCTCTGGGTAGATCAAGAAATTGATCTCGTGTGAGGGAACGTGAAGATCCGTCAACATAGGTTAGTTTGATGTTGATGAGCCTAATCTTGATCTTCTTAAACTCTTTTAGAGAGAGATGTTTGGAGGGCTGAGGGGATGGTTGGGAAGGTTTTTGGGTAGGATGTGGTGTGGTGGTTCTGGTAAGAGTTTTAGGTTGAAGGATGGGCAGTTTTGGTGGTTGAGGTGAGGAAGTGGATAAGGGTAAAGGTGTGGGTTTAGGACTGTAAGGTTCAGTTTTGATGGTGAATGGAGAGGGAATTGGTTTAGCTTGGGATTGAGTGGTTGTTGTGAAGGTTATCCCCTGTACCCTTCTGTACATCTCTCTCCTTTTTTGCAAACGAATTTTAGCTTTGATCTCACTGACAATTCGTTGGAGTGTCCTTTCAGACATGGGACCCACCTGCCTTCTAGAGAAGCCATTAGCTCAGAAATAATCTTTCATCCAAGCTTTGTCACCTGTCTTCTTGGTTGTAGTGGCCCTTGCTTCTTCTTCCCTTTTCTTCTTTTCCCTCAACTTGGCTCTTGCAGCCCTTTTTCTCTCTTCTCCAATTGATCCTGCTCTTTGTTAAAGAACCATAGGATCGTTTCATCATTATATGGAGACAGCTCTTGAAGAGATAATCCTCTGGTGGTTAGGAAGGCTATCCTTTCCTTCCTAAGCTACGTGTTAGCTTCCCTCTGTTCCTTTTCTTTCTCATCCTCTAAGGCCAACCGTGCTGCTTACCGTTGTAGCCTGGTTGCCTCTTCCAATTCCACCAACTTTTCTAATAGTAGCAGAAGTGTTTCTTCATTGGCAGCTCCAAGCTTGATGAGCTGGTCAATGATCTCCTCTCTCTTTTTGTTGTTGACTGCCTCTTGGTTGGCTGTAGCTACTTTTGTACTAGCGGCTAACAGCTTCCCAGTTGGAAGTTTTCCTTTTCTTTTTAGCTTTTCAATCCCCTCCTGTTCCTGAAGCTCTTCCTCAGTCATCTTCTTCTTTCCTTTTTTATATTTGAGTAGCTTGACTTTGGTGGTTCTGGTGAGTGGATTCGGATTGTGAGAGAGGTAGAGAGGGTGTCTGAATAGGTGTAACACCCGGATATTTTCTTTGAGCTCGACGAAAGAAGAAAAACAAATAAAGTCCAAAGTCGGGGGACCAAACTTGCCAAAACGCGAGAAAGTTCGGAAGAGAAGAGGAATAAGAGGAAAGGGCAGCCCACATCCTCCCCACATCTCAAAAAAATTCAGCAAAGAGAAAGAGAGGAGAAAGAAAGGGAGAAAAGAGAGAAAAGGTTGGTTCAGGTAGGTCTGAGCGTGCAAAATCATCGTGTGGCGGGTCCAAACGAAGCTCTACTCCTCGGTGTGGTCTGTGTGAGTTCTAGGACCCCTCTTTTAAATGTTTTGGTCGATTTTAGGGCTGGAACACATCTGAAAACCCGTTTTTGTATGTGTGTGTGTTTGAACCATTTGTATGTGTTTGAGTGTGATGCGTTTGGAGTTTGTTTCTGGGCTTGTGCGTACTTGAATGGTATTGTGGTATGCATTCCTAAGGTTTAGGATGGTTGATTTGGGCTTAGAATGGGTTTGGATGAGCTTGGAGGTCGAAAATGGCAGATTGGGTTCGGGATGAACTGCATTCTGCATCAGCTACGGCTAGGCGACCGAATGGAGGCCATACGGCTGATTGAGGTGCGATTGAGGTTCATTCGCACGATTGAGGTTCATTCGCACGATTGAGGTTCATTCGCACGATTGAGGTTCATTCACACGATTGAGGTTCATTCGCACGATTGAGGTTCATTCGCACGATTGAGGGTTCAATCGCATGTGGAATGTACGACTGAGAGCCCATTCGCATAAGTGCTCAAAAGCATTAGTTTGATCCGCACAAGTGTTCATTCGCATTAGTTCCACTCGCATGGGACTCATCCGCATTAGGTCCATTCTCATGGGTGTTCATTCATATAGGTGTTCTTCCGCATTGGTCCAATCGTATGATGTTCAGTCGCCTAGAGGCCATGCGATTGAAGGGTGCCCAAATGCCCAAGTAGGGCTGGTGTACCCGAGGAAAGTGTAGTTTAATTACTGACTTTCAGGGGAAAGTGCAGATGTAAGTGTTGACGTGGGAGGTTCTCGTAAGTTCATGTAAGATGACTTTTGAGGTCATAGACGCTACGATGGGCATGATGATATATGATTTTGCATGTTTATGTATGATGCATGTAATGTATGATGCATGTAATGTATGTATGTATGATGGCCTGTATGATGATGTTTTAGAATATGTATGTTGTGTTCCTTATTTTTATCTTTCCCGTAACATTACGTTGAATGTAAATGAAAGTATTATGTAACGTAAAGTGAAAGATAATGAGAAGAGGAACACAATGAATGAATGCATGCATTAATGAATGAATGAATGTAAAAAGGCTTGCAAGCAAATGTAAGGAGGTGCACACCCACTGAAGGTGTTAGCTCAACGGTGTGCAGTTTAGCTACCCCGAAGGATGCACACTGGGGTCCAATCTTTGTGATTGACCATATGTATGGGATCCTTGCCGCTTGCCCTAGGTGCTGGAGTCAGCTTCATTCACAATGTTCGAGGTCTATGAGAGACCTCAGGCCCAGTTACTAACTTCGTGCACAATGTTCGGGGTATAGCATATGGCATTGATCTGGAATGAAAGAGAAAAGATATGTGATGAATGTACTTGCCCTAAGTACTGGAGTCAGCTCTGTGCCCAATGTTCGAGGTTTATGAAAGATCTCAGGCCCAGTTACCCGCTTCGTGCACAATGTTCGAGGTAATGTACATGTCATCGAAAGAAATGAACGTACGAAAGAAAGAAAGTATGTATGAATGTGAATGATAATGAAGTACGATGAATAAACGAAAGTTAAAGAATTAATGATGAAGATGATAATGATATTATCTATGTATACATATGATGTATGCTTGCATGAAAGTAAAGAACGGTTTTAATGAAAGAAAAGTATGTTTTGTTATCAAACTTGAACTCACTCAGCAACGCTAACTTTTATATGTTTTCAATTGGCAGGTAAGGTTGCTGAGGATGGCACGGGGTAGCTACTCAGCTCTTTGGACGGCATTCTTTTGATTAATGTTTTTGCATTGTAATGTGAACAAACAATATTTGAATGAATGTTGTATTAACTTGCAAAAGCATTTGTAATGATATGAAAAGTTATTTGTTTTGTATTTCTGCTATGATGTTTTTTGAGGTTAAATGTAAAGTTATATGATTTATGTGCAATGATTTACCAGATGTAAGCATCCCAGGAACGGGGCCTTACAAGTCGATATCAGAGCCAAAGTTTAAGTGAAACGGGTAAGTTTTCAAAATAAACCTAAACTTAAACTGAAAATGGGACGGAAAGGGAAGGGATGCAGTCTGAGTAGCTGCGCGCCATCAGGTATTTTCGTAATGTAAACCGGTATTATGTGCGCATGTTATGTGGTTATATGTTGTTTGTAGATTTAAATACTGATGTAGTTAGGATAGGTAATGCTTGGGGTATGAAGAGTAAAGTAATTGGCTAATCACAACTGGCCACTATAATTAGGGACTTCCTATACTTGACATAAACTAAGCTGCTCCCTTGAATGACCGTGTTGGTGTTTGAATCTTTCAGTGTGCGTGGGAATGGCTGGTGGTAGATCTTCAAAAGCTTCCCGAGGTGGAGGTCGTGGTGCTGAACCGCGACCCAAGAGGGGAAGACCCAGAGTTGAAAAGGTGGTTCCTGAAGAACCCGAGACCCCTCATCCAGAGGGTGGTGATGAGAGTGCAAACCTAAGGGCCTCGTGAAAAAGGCTATGGTTGAAAAGGTGCATCAGGTCATGCAGACGATCTTAAAGTCTATAGTGACCGAAGTTATCAAGGCTGTACGGGAAGGGGAAAGGAAAGAGAGGAAAAGATTCGTGAAAGGACAGGAGCAATAGGAGCCTGCACCGATTCTCTCTAATGATGAAGAAGAGGAAGAAAAAGAGCCTACACTGGAGGCGGCACGAGGCTGTAACTATGGGGCGTTTATAAGATGCAAGCCCCCTACTTTTGATGGTAACGGCACTGCTGCTGCTGCTCACCGGTGGGTGAGAGAAATGTAGGCTGTTCTTGACATCAGTGAGTGCCGGGAGGACCAGAAAGTGAATTTTGCTACCCACTCGTTTGTGGACTCGGCTTTGTGTTAGTGGGATAATATTGTCCAAGCCGAGGGTAGCCGGGTGATAGGAATGATGAGGTGGAGGAGCTGAAGAAGCTGGTGATTATGGAGTTCTGTGCTCATAGAGAAATGGATAAAGTTGAGAGAGAGTTCCTGCAGTTGGAGGCAGGAACGATGACACATCAGCAGTATACTACCAAGTTCAACGAGATGGCATATCTGGTGTCGGATCATGTGAGACCTCTGTCTCGAAAGATCAAGAGGTATATTCAGGGCTTTCCGGCGGATATCCACAGGCACATGATCGCTGCCCGACCGAGCACGTTTAGGTTGGCAGTGGATTTGGCAGGGAGACTGTACGATGAGAGAACGGTAGTAGTGACTGAAGGTAGAAAGAAGGGTGGTAGTGATCGGAACTGGAATGGGAAGAGATTCGGTCGGGGTGATACCTCGATGGGTAACAGGAAGGCACAGACGGACGATCGTCGTGTAGTCACACCGGGTACGGGATCGAAGAAGTGTGGAAAATGTGGGAAAGAGCACAGTGGCGAGTGTAGGTGGGGGTTGAATGTCTGTTTCAAGTGTGGGAAGCCTGTTCAGATGGCTAGAGACTACAGGGGTACAAGGTGTTTCAACTGTGGGGAAGTGGTCATATGAGTAAAGACTGTAAGAAGCTGAGGCTGAGGGTTCTGGGATGAAGTAGAGGGGAGGTAAAGGACCAAGGGCAAGCGCCAAGGCATTCACTATGACACAAGAGGAAGCTAGGATGAACCCTGATGTCATGTCCGGTACGTTTCTACTGAACCAAACGGTAGCTTCTGTGTTATTTGATTCTGGGGCCAGTAAAAGTTTTATTTCTGCTTCTTTCTATGCTAAGCTGCCTATTAGTGGTAGACGTGTTGATGCGCCCTTTCATGTAGAAACTGCCATAGGTAAGTCTACCAGGATTTCTGAGATGATAGAGAACTGTGACGTGGAACTAGAAGGCCATAAATTTCCTGTGAGACCATCCGTGATGACCTTGGGTAGTTTCCATTTGGTTCTTGGGATGGATTGGTTAGCAGACTTCAAGGTGAACATTGTGTGTTGCAAGAAGATGATTCGTTTGACAGTGCTTGATGGGAGTTCGGTAACTGTTTATAGGGATCGGGTCACGACCATCCCGAAAGTAATCTCAATGGCGGTGGCGGGAAAGTGTATGAGGCGTGGATGTAGTGCCTACTTGGCCTATGTAAAGGATGTGGATACGCCAACACCACAACTATCCGATGTACCGGTTGTGTGTGACTTTCCAGACGTATTCCCAGAAGACTTACCGGGAGTGCCACCTAACAGAGAGATCGAGTTTCAGATTGATCTGATACCGGGAGCCCGGCCTGTTTCCAAGGCACCGTATCGGTTGGCTCCGACTGAGATGAAGGAGTTGATGGAGCACTTGCAAGAGCTGCTTGATAAGGGGTTCATTAGACCGAGTATCTCTCCTTGGGGTGCTCCGGTCCTGTTTGTGAAGAAGAAAGTCGGTAGTATGAGGATGTGTATTGACTACCGTGAGCTGAACAAGTTGATGGTGAAGAACCGATACCCCTTACCGAGAATAGATGATTTGTTCGATCAGGTTCAAGGTTCTAGTTGGTTTTCAAGGATAGACCTTCGATCGGGCTATCATCAGTTGAAAGTGAAGGAGCAGGATATCCCTAAAATAGCTTTTCGCATGCGTTATGGTCACTACGAGTTCCTCGTTATGTCATTTGGTTTGACTAACGCGCTAGCTGCTTTTATCGATCTGATGAATCGAGTGTGTCAGCCGATGTTGGATAAATCAGTGATCGTGTTTATTGATGATATTCTGATTTATTCGAAGACCGAGATAAAGCATGTCGGTCACATTCAGGAGGTTCTGGAGACGCTAAGGAAGGAGAAGCTATACGCTAAGTTCTCTAAGTGCGTGTTATGGTTGCACGAAGTTCAGTTCTTGGCCATGTGGTAATTCCCGATGGGATTATGGTGGACCCGGCAAAGGTGGAGGCGGTGATGCAATGGAAGTCTCCAAAGACGCCATCAGAGATTTGTAGTTTCTTGGGTTTGGCAAGCTACTATAAGAGATTCATACAAGACTTCTCCAAGATCGCTTCTCCACTAACTAAGTTGACCCGGAAGGATGTGAAGTTTGTATGGGGTCAAGCTCAAGAGAAGGCGTTCGAAGAATTGAAGGCGAGATTGACTCAAGCTTCTGTTCTGTCATTACCCGTTGGAAGTGAAGATCTGGTGGTTTATTCGGATGCTTTGTACTCGGGGTTGGATGTGTGTTAATGCAGAGAGGGAAGGTTATAGCCTATGCATCCCGATAGTTGAAGGTTTATGAGGTCAATTATCCTACTCATGACTTGGAGCTTGTAGCTGTGGTCTTTGCACTAAAGATTTGGAGGCACTATCTTTACGGGATGAAGTGCACCATCTTCGCGGACCACAAGAGCTTGAAGTACTTCTTTGAGCAGAAGGACCTGAACATGAGACAGAGACGATGGTTGGAGCTTATAAAGGATTATGACTGCGAGATCCATTACCATCCGGGCAAAGCCAACATGGTGGCGGATGCCCTTAGTCAAAAAGAGAGGCCCGAGCCGATTCGGGTGAAAGCATATCAGCTAATCATTACCTCTGACGTGATGAAACAGGTTAAAGAGTTTCAAGATGAGGCACTGAAGGAAGATTATCTAAACTCGAAAAGAATGAGAGGTTTGGTTGCAAATTGGGTGAAAACACACTTGGTATTAGAACCCGATTTGGACGATTGTGGATTCCTCATTTTGGGGATCTACGCATGAAGATCATGGACGAAGCTCACAAGACTCGATACTCCATTCATCCTGGTGCCACAAAGATGTAGAAGACATGAAGAAAGTTTATTGGTGGCCGAGTATGAAGCATGATGTGGTAGAGTATGTGAGTAAATGCCTTACTTGTTCACAGGTGAAGGCCGAGCATCAGAAGCTGTATGGGAGGATCCAACCTTTGGATATACCTGAATGGAAGTGGGAGCACATAACCATGGATTTCATTACGAAGCTGTCGCGTACCCCGAAAGGGTATGAGGCTATATGGGTGATTGTTGACTGTTTGACGAAGAGTGCCCACTTCCTACCTATCCGCGACATATTCATCTGAGAGGTTGCCGGATCTATTCATCAAGGAGGTTGTAACTCGTCATGGTGTGCGGGTGTCTATTGTGTCTGATCGTGACACCCGGTTTACATCCAAATTCGGGAAGAAATTCCACGACGCCATGGGGACGAGGTTACATATTGGCACGACTTATCATCCTCAGACTGATGGTCAGTCTGAGAGGACCATCAAAACATTGGACGACATGCTTCGGGCATGTGTTACTGATTTTGGGGGAAGTGGGATGACCACTTACCCTTAGCTGAATTCTTATACAACAACAGTTATCATGCCAGCATTAGTATGCCACCTTATGAGATGCTATATGGTAGGAGATGCAGAATACCCGTCTGTTGGGGTGATATTGGTCAAAAAGAACTAGGGAGCGTCGAGGTAATTGAGGCTACGACTGAGAAGCTTGAAAAGATAAAGGCCTTCATGAAGGCAGCCAAATATAGACAGAAGTCGTATGCTGATAAACGATGCAGACCGATTGAGTTCAAGGTGGGTGACCGGGTTATGTTGAAGGTCTCGCCTTGGAAGGGTATCATTTGATTCAAGAAGCAGGGCAAGTTGAGCCCAAGGTACATAGGCCATTTCCGAATTATTGCCCTAGTAGGAGAGGTGGCCTATAGATTGGAACTACCATATGAGTTAAGTGGAATTCACCCGACATTCCATGTATCTCATCTGAGAAAGTGTTTAGCTGATGAAGATATGATTGTTCCACTAGAGGATATCGAGGTAGAAGAACGGTTCAATTATGTGGAGCAACCAGTGGCAATCATCGACCGAAAAGAGAAGAGGTTGAGAAATAAAGTGGTACTCTTGTGCGTGTACAGTGGAAGCACAGGAAAGGATCAGAGTCAACGTGGGAAACTGAAGAAGAAATGAGACAGCATTACCCATGTTTGTTCGAAGAATAACAGGTTTCGGGGACGAAACCTATATAAGGGGGGTGAACTTGTAACACCCGGATATTTTCTTCGAGGCCGACGAAAGAAGAAAAAGAAATAAATTCTAAAGTCGGGGGACCAAACTTGCTAAAACGCGAGAAAGTTCAGAAGAGAAGGGGAATAAGAGGGGAGGGTAGCCCACACCCTCCTCACATCTCAAAAAAATTCAGCAAAGAGAAAGAGAGGAAAAAGAAAGGGAGAAAAGAGAGAAAAGGTTGGTTCAGGTAGGTCCGAGCGTGCAAAATCATCGTGTTGCGAGTCCAAACGAAGCTCTACTCCTCGGTGTGGTCTGTGTGAGTTCTAGGACCCCTCTTTTAAACGTTTTTGTTCGATTTTAGGGCTGGAACACATCTAAAGACCCATTTTTGTATGTGTGTGTGTTTGACCCATTTGTATGTGTTTGAGTGTGATGCGTTTGGAGTTTGTTTCCAGGCTTGTGCGTGCTTGAATGGTATTGTGGTATGCATTCCTAAGTTTAGGATGGTTGATTTGGTCTTAGAACGGGTTTGGATGAGCTTGGAGGTTGAAAATTGCACATTGGGTTTGGGATGAACTGCATTCTGCATCAGCTAGGGCTAGGTGACCGAATGGAGGCCATACGGCCGATTAAGGTGTGATTCAGGTTCATTCGCATGACTGAGGTTCATTCGCACGATTGAGGGTTCAATCGCATATGGAATGTACGACTGAGAGCCCATTCGCATTAGTTTCATCCGCGCAAGTGTTCATTCGCATTAGTTCCACTCGCATGGGACTCATCCGCATTGAGTCCATCCGCATTAGGTCCATTCGCATGGGTGTTCATTCGCATAGGTCTTCATCCGCATTGGTCCAATCGCATGATGTTCAGTCGCCTGGAGGCCATGCAACTGAAGGGTGCCCATATTGCCAAGTAGGGCTGGTGTACCCGAGGAAAGTGTAGTTTAATTACTGACTTTCGTGGGAAAGTGCAGATGTAAGTTTTGACATGGGAGGTTCCCGTAAGTTCATGTAAGATGACTTTTGAGGTCATAGACGCTACGATGGGCATGATGATGTATGATGTTGCATGTTTATGTATGATGCATGTTATGTATGTATGTATGTATGATGTTGCATGAAAGTATTATGTATGTATCTATGATGTTGCATGAAAGTATTATGTAACGTAAAGTGAAATATAATGAAAAGAGGAACACGATGAATGAATGCATGCATTAATGAACGAATGAATGTATAAAGGCTTGCAAGCAAATGTAAGGAGGTGCACACCTAATGAAGGTGTTAGCTCAACGGTGTGCGGGTTAGCTATCCCGAAAGATGCATACTGGGGTCCAATCTTTGTGATTGACTATATGTATGGGATCCTTGCTGCTTGCCCTACGTGCTGGAGTCTGCTTCGTGCACAATGTTCGAGGTCTATGAAAGACCTCAGGCCTAGTTAGCAGCTTCGTGCACAATGTTCGGGTTATAGCATATGGCATTGTTCTGGAATAAAAGAGAAAAGATAAGTGGTGAATGTACTTACCCTAGGTACTAGAGTTAGCTCCGTGCCTAATGTTCGAGGTCTATGAATGATCTCAAGCCCAGTTACCCGCTTCATGCACAATGATCAGGGTAATGTACATGTCATCGAAAGAAATGAATGTACGAAAGAAAGAATGTATGAATGTGAATGATAATGATGTACGTTGAATAAATGAAAGTTAAAGAATCAATGATGAAGATGATAATGATATTATCTATGTGTATGTATGATGTATGCATGCATGAGAGTAAAGAACGGTTTTAATGAAAGAAAGTATGTGTTGTTATAAAACTAGAACTTACTCAGCAACACTGACTTTTATGTGTTTTCCAGTGGCAGGTAAGGTTGCTGAGGATGGCACGAGGCGACTACTCAGCTCTTTTTGCTGGCATTTTTTTATTAATGTTTTTGAATTGTAATGTGAACAAACAATATTTTGAAAGAATGTTGTATTAACTTGAAAAAGCATTTGTAATGATATGAAATGTTATTTTTTTTGTGTTTTCGCTGTGATGTTTTTTTGAGGTTAAATGTAAAGTTATATGATTTATGTGCAATTATTTACCAGTTGTAAGCATCCCGGGAGCGGGTCCTTACAACAGGAGGTTGATCCAGGAAGTCGTCACTATTCACCTCAGATGCCAGCTTTAGGATTGCATCTGTGATGATTAGTTCCTTGGACATTATGGACAGTTCTTCCGCAGCTTCCATTTCAGCTTTGGAAGATTAAGCTTGTTCTTCTGAGGCTTTAAATTCAGCTTTGGAAGTTTAAGGGAATGCAGATTCTATCCAACTGCTTCAGTTGTTGTGCCATCAGTCCCTGTTTCCCCTTTGAATTTAATCTCAGGTTCCATGTGAACCTTAGGTTGCTAACTTCTTCCACAGTGGTAGAAGATGCACTTAGCCTCTAAAATTCTTCAGCTCTGAAATACATCATTGTTGCATCAGGGCTTGGCTGATCAAGAGAAGATCTCAATAGAAACTTGGAGAAGAGTCTATAGGGATCTTTGAGAATCCTTTGGTCAATTTGCAGTAAGACCTATGATGGCTCAGAGAAAGTTGTAATAGGAACCGAGAATTTAGAAGTTAAAGTTTGGCTCTGTGGTTCCTCAGACGTTTGTCTCTGAACACTCTCCCCTTTTTTGGTAGCATCATCTTGAGAGCTAGATGAACTGGAGGAAGAGGTCAAGAAGACCTGACCAGGTACATGCCTAACAGATCTCTCAATCTGTTTCTCAGCTAGTTGAGCCTTGAGATTGTCAATCTCAAGTTGCTGAGTGATAAACCTTTTTTCTAAAGTCCTAACCTTGGATTCAGGTTTGAGACTTTAGATAGTAGGTTTTGAATAAAGAGTTCCATGCTTCCCTCATCTTCTTTTGAAGAATCATGGGGAGATGAGGTAACATACCTAGTATGTTCAGCCTCACCACCGTATGTGGTTTCTTGGCACCCTGATTTCTCCTACTTAGTGATGTCTTTGTCAGAGTCATCAAAAGGCATGGTTGCCGCAGATTCAGCCTCAGAAATAGTACCACTGTCCATAGGGTCCATTGAGGTACCTTCTTAGTGACAGTTGAATGTACATGAGTCCCTTCTACATCAGTGGGACTTACCTCAGTAATGGTTTTCTGATGGGGGCTAGAAATAAGAGATCTCTCTAGGCACTGTTGATCTTGGAGAGGATGTTGTAGAACAACATCATTGCCATGGAGGGATGTTATCTCTTCATCAGTTTTGAAGAGAAGGTCAGTGAAAGATAAGGAGGTTAAAACTTCTGAACCGGGACCTGGGTCAATGTCTACAGGCATTGAGCCTTTGATGGAGCTGTCCCTTATTGGTTGCTCAAAGGAGTGTAAATACTCACCCTGAGGGCTTTTAGATGGGTAGTGGGCTCATGGGTTTAAGATTGAGGAGACTCAAGACCTATATTGAGGTCAATGGTGAAGGATGGTGCGACCTCAGACTGAGTGGGAGCCCAATTTTCCACTCTAGCCTTTTTAGGTTGAACAGGAGGAGCTTGTTCAATCGGAGTAGATTGAACAAGGGTTCGTTTGGGGTGTCTTGTGTAGGTGATGGTGATGGGAGGAGAAGCCAGTGTTGGCATTGTGGTTACGGTTGCTGGTGTGGGTTCATCACCTATGGGGTGAACAGGGATGTCACCAGGAGCTATTTGCTCAGTCATACTGGGAGGTAAAGAAGTGTACCTTCTAGTAAAGTTGGTGGATACCTTCTTCAGTGTCTTGAAGATGGTTGGCCTCATGTAAGGGACTGATAGAGTGGCTGCACAGACAAGCCGACTCTGGTCCAGCTCACAGTTGATAATGTGCTAAAGAAATCTAGGATACATAAAGAATGTTTCCCTCTGTAAATTTCCACTGAGATTGACCAGCACAAATCTTGAGTAGTTGAAGCGCAGGCCTCTCACCAATCCATGAACTAAGCACCCTAGTTCATATGGGATTTGGTCCCATCCCCTAGATTTGTTTGACAGACAGTGAAGGATGATGTGCAGGAGGAACTTCCAGTTCTAGGAGAAGTTGACTTTGTAGAAAGTCAACCTGCTCAGGTCTCCACCATATCCCATGAGGATGTAGGTGTTGTCTAAGTCTGCCTTGGGGAACTCAGTAGGGGTACCCTTATCATGAAGCTCTAGATGCTCCTAATGAGTGTTCAGTGATGACCAACTCCTGGCCACAAATGCAGGATCATATTACATAACCCCATTTAGGGTTTCAACCTGATTGTTCCCCCAAAATTTCAGTCATGTGGTTGAGTTAAACTGTAGGATTAACAGTCACGGTGGTGTAGCAGGATGATTGGGTGAGGAAGGAGATGATTTCAGAGAAGTCCGCATCTCTTGAAGAGTCAAGAAGTGCGACTTGGTTGTGTTGAGGATTTAGGGCCATTGAGAAAATGCGAAGGTAGAAGAGTTTGAGCTGGGTGAATTTGAGAAAAAGGAAACTTTTAGGGCTGTAAAAATTTGTGGTAAGAAGATGAGAGTGAATAGTCGGGATTATTTAAAAGGGGTGAAATGGCGGTAATGTGTTAGGATAAGGTGATGTGATGTTTTAGTGGATGAAGTGACAGGGGCGGTAAGGTTAATTCAGTTAAATAATCCGACATCATTAACAAAATCTTTACTTTTTACAGTGTGGGGCCCAAGAGATTTTCGTTACACAGTAAAATCTCAACTTCGAATATAAAACATTTCCGAAGGTAATTTGTCTTCCGAAGGAAATTTCTACTTCCAAAGGTAAAAGTTACTTTCGAGAGTAAAGATTGCTTTTTGAGTGGAGAGTTTTTGTAAGCTTCAAAAGTAGATCTGATATGAAACCAATCGCCTCTTCCGAGACCGAAATCTCTTCCGAGAAGAAAAATTATCCTTGGAGAAATTTTGCTTCGGAAGATATGTAAAATGTCTTCCGAGGGTTAATTTCTCTTCAAAAGAAATTTATACTTCGAAAATTTCAGAGAGATCTTTTGTAACAGGGCTTCGATTGTATTGACCTAAGACATTACATATTAAAAATGTTTCAAAAGAGTTAATCTAATCAATATAATCATCCTAATAGTGGTAATGAGATACTTAAGTATTTGTTCATCAAAAGCTTTGGTGAACAGGTCAGTATATTGTTCATTTGAATCAACTTTGATTAGTTCAATCAGATTTTTCTCATGAATATCTCTAATGAAATGGTACATGATATCAATATGCTTTGTCTTGGAGTGCTTCATCGGATTTTCAGTGATGGAGATAGCACTATTGTTGTCAATATGCATAGGAGTACTCATAAAATTGAATCCATAGTCCAACATCTGATTTTGAATCCACAGCAACTGAGCACAGCAACTAGCAGCAGCAATGTATTCAGCTTAGCAATTGATGTAGAGACACAGGATTGTTTCTTGCATTGCCATAAAATGATCCTTCCACCAAGAAATTGACATCCTCCTGATGTTGATTTATTGTCAATGTTGCAGCGACCATAGTCACTGTCAGAGTATCCATACAGATTAAAATCATTGTTCCTAGGATACCAGAGACCTAGTTTAGGTGCTCCTTTGAGGTACCGGAGGATTCTCTTGACAACAGCTAGGTGAGACACCTTTGGAGCAGCCTGATATCTTGCACAGATGCAAGTTGCAAACATAATATAGGTTTACTGGCTGTGAGATACATTATAGAACCAATAATTGCCCTATACTGATGTTGATCAGTATCCTCCCCCTCAAGATCAGGACAAAGATTATGGTTTCTGGGTATGGGTGTCTTGGCTGGCTTACAATCTTTCATCTCAAATCTTTCTAAGATGTCATTAACATACTTAGATTGATTGATGAAAAACCCTTCTTTCAATTGCTTCACCTGAATTCCAAGGAAAAAGTCCATTTTTCCCATGGAACTCATCTCAAACTTCTTCTTCATAATGCTTTCAAAGTCCTTACACATTTGGTTATTTGAAGAACCAATATGATGTCATCAACATTGACTTGAACAAGCAAAATGTCCTTACGAGACTTCCTTATGAAAAGAGTCTTGTCAATGGTTCCTCTTGTGTAACCATTCTTTAGAAGAAACTAAAATAGAGTCTCATACCACAGCCTAGGTGCTTGGTGCAGCCCATATAGAGGTTTATCTAATTTGCACACATAGTTGGGATGCTGTGGATCTTCAAATCCTGGTGGCTGGCACACTTGATATCAAGCTGGTAGACGGTAAAGTTCTTGGATGCGGCATAAGCAAGGAAGATCGAAACTGCCTCAAGTCTTGCAATAGGTGAAAAGACATCAGTATAATCAATTCCTTCCTCTTGAGTGTATCCTTGAACTACCAGTCTTGCCTTGTTCTTGATGATCTAGCCTCTGTCATCTCTTTTGTTCCTGAAAACCCATTTAGTGCCTATTGGTACTTGACCAGATGGTAGCAGACATAGGTTCCAAACCTTCTGTCTTTTGAATTGAAGCAGCTCCTCTTGCATCGATTCAACCTAGCTACTATCTTTCAAGGCATCTTCCACCTTCTTGGGTTCCATCTGGGATAAGAAGCATGAGTACAAGCAGACATTCCCATGATGAGTCTGCCATCTTGTTCTCAACTGGATGAGTGTTGTGAATCCTTAAGCGAGGAATCACTTCCATTTGCAAAGATAAGTCTAGATTAGACATATTTTGCTTAGGAGCTGGAACACTTTGTCCAGTTGTTGTTTCAAATTCATTCAATGAGGACTGATTGAATGAATGAGAAACATCATCAATTGTTGGCTGTGAAGTAGCATTAATAGTTGCTTGTTCCTTCAAAATGCTACCTCCCTCAACTTGGTGTTATGTTGGATCACCTGATGAGTTTTGAGGATCAGCAGATGATTCACTGGTTGAAGCTTCACTATTCCTTGATATAGTTGTGCTTTCTGATATGTGAATAGTGGGAGCTTGATTTGTTGCAGCTCTTGGAGAACCTGGAAGAGGTGTGGGTAGCTCAAACAATTGATTAGCATCAACATCAACATCATTTTGAGCACCTATTCCAACTGAAACATTCTCACAAGAAGGTTTAGAATAGTTTGGAAACAATTCTAAATCAAAGATATGATTAGAGCCATTCCCCCTAACACAAGGAGTGTGCTCATTAACAACTATATTGGATGACTCCTCAAAATGTTGATTCTTTATGTTGCATACTCTGTAAGCTTTGGAGCTAGAAGAGTATCCAAAAAAGATAGCATCATCCGACTTTTCAACAAATTTTGCCAAATTGTCCTTTGTGTTAAGTATGGTATACCTACTGCCAAAGGACATTAGAAAGCCAATGAATGATGGCCTCATGTTCCATATCTCATAAGGGGTTTTTCCATGTGGCTTAACTACAAGAACTTTGTTCTGCACATAGCATGCAGTGCTAACTGCCTCTACCCAGAATGTTAAAGGTAGTTTGGAATCAGCGAACATAGTTCAAGCAGCCTCAATAAGTGTCCTGTTCCTCCTCTCAACAACACCATTTTGTTGAGGAGTTCTGGGAGCACTATATTGTCTGTCAATCCCTTTTGAGTTACAAAATGGGTCAAGAGCAAAGTTCTTAAACTCAGTCCCTTGATCATTTCTAATAATCCTAACCTGGTGATCAATTTGATTTTCTATTTTAAGAATAAAAGATTTTAATGTTTCAGTAGTTTCATCTTTAGTTCTTAAAAAGAATACCCATGTTAATCTTGTAAAATCATCAACTATCACAAGGCAGTATTATTTCCTTCCAATGCTCATCATACTTGTGGGACCAAAAGATCCATGTGCAATAAGTGTAATAGGGTAGTGATGGAGTTAACACTTTTAGATTTATGAGAGGCCCTGTGTTGCTTCCCTTTCAGGCATGCAACACAGTTGTCGTTACAGAAAAATTCCTTTTAGGCAAACCATGTACCAAGTTATTTTTAGCTAATTTATTTATTGTCTTACAATTTACATGACACATACGTTCATGCCAAAGTGTTGACTCATCACTATCAGCTTTGGAAAGAAAGCATGATACTTCACCCATTGGGGAAGCATTGTTCATATCCGGGTTGTACATATCTCCTTTCCTGGGAGATCTAAGAAGCACCAATTCCAGAGGAATTGTCATCCGTAGTTTGTGGATAATGCACTCATGTTCTGTGAAAAGCATTTGGTGTTTTTGATCACAAAATTGAGAAACACTTAACAGATTGTGTTCAAGATGTTTCACAAAGTTAACTTTGTCAACTTTTAACTTACTGTTGGATATACTCCCTCTGCCAGATATATATCCTCCGGCCTCACCTCCAAATTGGACAGGACCTCCATCATAGTGTTAAAACTATTGAAGGGGAAATCTGTTCCCTCTCATATTCCTAGAGCACCCATTATCCACAACCAGACATTATTCTTCTTGTAATATGGATGTCCTTGCACATAAGATGAGATTATTAGTTTTCATTGGAGACCCAAGCCTTGTTGGTCTTGGGATCCTCCAAAGATAGTGACATAATTGAACCAAAAGTTCAGCATGGGGGTTCAATGGATGTCTTTGAAGAAGGCGCTTGAGTTGCGGCATCTTTCTTGATCTTCCAGTCCATCCTTTCGTCGATCATGGAAGATGTGCTTGTAGAAGCTTTTGTAGCATGGCATTCTTCCGAAGCTTCTTTCTTTTCGGAAGAAGCGTTTACCACCTTTTCTTCTGAATCAGTCTTCTTCTGGGATGGTTTCAAGGGAATTTTCTTTTTCTTTAGATTTTTAACAGCTTTTGCTTCCAAATCCATTTTCCCTTCGGAAGAAGGATTTTCTTCCGAAGACAACCTAGCTTCAGAAACTAGCTTTCCCTTTTTCATCACTTGGACCATCTCATAAGGTCCAAATGAGAAGCATTCTCTGACTCCCTCCTTTCTTACATTATTTTCATAATGTGTGCTAGCAGGATTGTAGTAACAATCTTTAGCCAGTGGTTGGCAGACCACACATTATGCATGTAATGTTAGTCTTTTGGGAGCTTGCAGGTTGTTGTTTCTTACTCTTTCTTTCTTTATCAGCAACCTTTCCCTTCAACTTCTGATCTTTTGTTAGGATAGGAGTGCTGGTACTACACTCCTTTCCTGAATCAGAAGTACCTATCACCTGGAATCCAGCTGAGATAAAGACACCCTTTTGTTTTGGGCCAATCATCAGCTTAGACTCAGCCACTTTCTTAGCAGTTCTTCTTGCAGCTTTAGCTCTGCTTCTTCTAACTTTGGTGGTTAGGGTTTGATCTTCACTAGGAGAGGTGGGTTGATTTACCTGTTCCTTCCCCGTGGTGGCCACTATTGTTACATCATTCTTCAACACATTTGAAGAAGGGTCGGCAGATGGGACCTCTTGCTCTTGAGTACCACATCTAGGTTGTCTTACAGACTCATAAGAATATGGTGGAGTAATTTCATTGGCCCCCAACCCTCCTTTATTCTTATAACAGATTTTGGGGTGGGAGGATGATGCAATAATAGCTTGGAAGTTCTGCTCAGAAATAGCATACTTCCTGGCTTGAGCCTCAGCGGTGACAAGCTAGGCTTGGGTCTCAGACAATTTGGATATTAAATCCTTTATTTGAGTCTTGTAGTTGGTGTGTTCATGTTTTAATAGGGAAACATTTTTCTCTAACTCTTCAATTTTATTTTGGTAGTCGGATTCAGCCCTTTTAAAATCAGATTTTAAAACATTTAAAGACTCAATATAAGATTTAATTTCTATATTATAGTCCTGATATAATTTAACATTAGTTATACAGGCAGAAGTACAGAGATGTTCATATACCTAGTTATCATCTATTTTGGCCATGAAAGCTTGAACAGGAGTCACATCCTGAACATAAAACTCCAGTCGACTTCTTGAGCCATTGCAGTTATTTCAGTCGACTTTCCCGTGGGCTTTGATGTAGAGGGATGTGTGGAGGCTTGTGGGGTTGCCGGTTTTGATTTGGGAGCCTTGCATTCCCTTGCAAAGTGACCAAGTTGGTTACAGTTGTAACATTTGGCCTTGGTCTTGTCAAACCAAACTTGCTGGTGGTTGGGTTTTGAGAGAATTGCCTTCCAGTTCTCTAAAAGAACTTATTCGCTCTGTAGGTTAAAAGAGCCATCTGTTGGATGATGTCCACATACTCTACATCGTCTGGACCGAAACACTCTAGATCATCAAAACAGTATTGAAAATTACCAGAGTGTCCACTTCCTGAGACAAAGGCATAGCTATCCTGAAAGGAATTGTGCTGAGCGTGTTGAGACCTTGGAGTCTCAGGGAAAGTGATGTATGGTCCAGAAGAGCAGGATGGCTATTGGTTGTATGTCAGGTATTGCTGAGGTTGTGGGGGTACTGAACCTTTAACAACCATTAAAGTGTTGCTAGTAGGAAGGCTCAGATGTCTGCTTGTTTGGTGGCCCTTCTTACTCTCCATCTCTAACCGGTATCCATCAAGGATGCCATAGAGTTCAGTCATAGTAAGAGTGTTCAAGTTCTCTATCCTCTTGATAGAGACACAGTAGAATGTTCACTCATTTGGAAGAGCACTCATGAACTTTTATGTGAGATCTCTAAGTTCAGGAGTGATCTTCACAGACTGAAAAGAAGAAATAAGATCCATGTACCTGAAATACTGCTGGCTGGGGGTCTCTCCAGCAATATAAGTGAAGTTCTCGAACTGCTGCTTAAGTGAGTCCTTCTTGGAGTCATTAGAGCTTGAATACATCTGAGCAAGTGAATCAAACAATTTGTTAGCAGACTTACAATGCTCAAACCCCACCATGATGGAGTTAGGTATTGTAGTCATCAGAATGGTCATTGCATTGCTGTCAACATCCATCTTCTTCTTGTCTTCATCAGAATCATCTTCAATAACTTTTTCTATCATGGCACCGTTTCCACCGGGCGCTACCACCTTGGGTTTATACGGGCCGTTGACAATGGAGTTCCACATTTTGTTGTCTTGGTATCTAATGAAGCCTTCCATTCTTCTGCTCCAATACCTAAAGTTTTCAAAAGTAATGATGGGAGCAATGGTCATGGTTCCCATCTCTACTTCGGATTTGTTAAGTGCCATTTTTTTGAGAGTTGTAAGGAGGAGTGAAAAACAGGTTGATTAGGATGGTTAGATCTCACAATCAAGAGCCTAAAAAGCTCTGATACCAATTGTAGGATCGGTTTGTGTCACTAAACACTTGATTTTCTCTCAAACTCGCTTAAACAACACTCGGATGAAAGCAAAGTCTTTAAGAGTTGATAACAATATAATAAGTAATATTCAAACATAAGAAGTAATTTTCAAGGTACTTGCATATATTGCTTCTCAACTCAAATATTACAAGACTCTTACAAGCATATTGTTATGAGTTACAATGAGAAACTATATATAATACTACCTACAGCCGAATATACTTTGATACAGTTGGAATCTTCTAATTAAAGAAAATACTACAAAGCTATAGTGTAAGGTATCTTAGATAAGACTTTATCTGAGATATGGTAGTCAGGACATGTCCCTGACTTACCTTTTGTCACCAACTAAAGCTGGTAACTTGTACTAACATAAAAAGGTGAACAGTGGAATAAAGTATTGTCAACAACATGGCTCTTTGAGAAAACACCTTGCAGTATCAGAGGTCTGCAGCGGAGTGTCAAAGAACATACTTATGTCCACTTGTTCATAGCAGTGTCTTCCAAAGGTTAAATGGCTTCGAAGAACAAGTACTTTCGAAGCCACTTATACTTCGGAAGAGACTACTTCTTCTGAGACTTGAGGACTTTTTCTTTCTTCAGATTTCGGAAGTAGTCTTCTGATTTCTTCTTTTGAGACTTGATCTTCGGAAGTGAATACTTTATCTTCGGAAGTATAGTTTTGCCTTTGGAAGTAAAACTTTCACTCTGTCTTCGGACGAACTCTACTTCCTTCGGAAGTTCCACGCCTGATTGGCTTTGGAAGCCTTTGTAAATAGCACCAAAATTATCTAAGTGATTTGGTTTTGGTTGCACCAGTCTTCTTCTTGATCCAACAAAAAACTTCTCCTACTTCGTATTACATTCAATTGCAATATTATGTACGCTTGGATTTAAAAAATATTTTTTTATGATAAACCTTAATACTATATTTTTCCTACAACCAACTTTCACTTTGTTCGTTTTTTATTCATGTATATTGGTTTATATATTACTAGCTTTAGTAAATCCGTATATTGTACTGGTTGAATAAATTTCTAATTTTATAAAATATTATTTCCATAGAAATAATGTTAGTAAAAACACCTATTTCTTAGTTTATAAAAAAACTATTTTAATCTAAAAAGATTAAATAATATTGATAGTAATCAATTTAATTATTAAATAGAAGAGAGAAGCGGAAAAAAATTGGTGAGCAGGAATATTATGTTGACATGTGTCACTCTTAGATACCTTTTTATTAGAATAGAGAGATAGAGAGATTAATAAACCATCAAGTTACCTTGTTCAACAAGACATCATTAGTATTAGAATTAGAAGTAACTTTTTTAAAGGATCTTGACATATCATGTCGTGATTCGTTTATGAAGGCAACAAATGTATAGTACTCTAGTAGAAAACTACTCTATTGAGATTATTGTGGTTGAGTAGGAGATATTATTCAACTAATCGAATTTTTATCTTATTCTTTTAATACTTGTCTTATAAAACACATATGCTATATATTTTTTATTTTACATTTTTAATTACGAGACACTACAATACAGAGAAATATTTTAAAAATATTTTCTTAAATTTGAGAAGTTATTAACTGAATTTGGTTAAAAATCTACATACAAAAAAGTTTTTAATATTTATAAGCATTAATATTATTTTTATATACTTGATTCTTTAATTTAATTACATATATACACATTTATTTAATGGGCCTTCACATGCGTATATATTATAGACCTATAAATAGTAACTTATAATTTATATTTCTATTTATTTTAGACGGTGGTAAACTCCTCTTTTCGGTAGTAGAAGGGAAGCTCGTCCATCCCAAATTATCCCCTCTCTTTCTCCCTTGTCAAAAGATTATTCTTCTTCCAAAACCTATATGTTGTTCTTTGTATAAGATATTGCCGATTGTTTCAACTCCCTAGGTAATAAAGATTTATCAGTTCTAGCATTTTATAGGTTTTAAGTACATAGTGGGGTATATTCATGGTCAGCGTGTGATTTTAGAAAAAAATTAGTTTTTTTATAATATAATTGAACTTTCAATTTGTAATTACTTTGAAGTTGTTCATACTATTTTACAATATAACAAATTAATCACAAAAAAATCATACGAGATAAATTTTGTGATTTTTTTTGACAATCTAACATATTATTGGGTTAACTTTCATAGATTCCAATATATATACTTTCAAAAATTGTCAATCATTTTACATGCCAAGAAAAGAAACGATTTAACTATAATGATAAGGTTTATGGTATTTTACTAATCATTAAGATTAATCCGTTATAAACAAGAAATGATGTCCATTTATTATAAATTACATTTTCCACCTTTTAAATAAAATTAAGAGTTTTGTTTGATTATTAGTTATCTCCAAACGAAATATTTATACGCTATAAAAATAAAAAAAATATTGGAACTTGATGAATTAGTTTAACTCCTACATAATTCTTGGTTCAGTTATTCGAATCCCACATCAATGATAAATCAGAAAATCATTTATGTTACTTATTTTGGTATATGTAAATATTGTGTAAGTTGAACAATGATGATTAGTATATGAATTTACACACATGTTAATACCTAGATTATTACTTTAAATATGTATGATCAATATAATATTTACATACTAATATTTAAACATTTGTATTTGTAAAGTTATTTTACACATGTAAATAGATAGATTACTATTTTGAAAATGTATGATCAATATACATATATGTATTTAAGCATTAATATTTATAAAACTGTTTTACGCATATGCAAATAGTTATTGCAAAAATTTATACATTAGAAATTAAAATTCGAATTCAAGATAATTTTTTATGTTTGTGGATGATATATAAATTGATAAAGGAGATATGAAATGAGAACTTTTTTTTGTTAAAACTCTTAACCAATGTAAGCCACTAGCTTGATTAATAAAATGGTAAATAACAAAAATATAATAAAAATAAAAAAATAAATACACAAAAAAGTTTCTCATTTCCTTCTTTCATAAAAAATATAAATTAAATAAAAACTCATTTTCTTACGATATTCGTTTTACACATGTATAAATCGGATTTACACATGTGTAAATATGGGTGGATGCTTTTTTTAAATTATATCAATATGGGCGGAGATAGAAAGATAAAAAATATTGAAATTAACGGTGAATTTTTTTTGAAAGAAATAATATCATGAAAGAAGATTATGAACATTTAAAAAAAAGTGTAATAACATGTGACTTGAATGTACTAAGATGTAACACCCGGGATTTTCTTTGAAGCCGACGAAAGAAAAAAAAGAAACAAAGTCAAAGTCGAGGGACCAAACTCGCCAACGAGAGAAATTTGGGTGAGTGGAGGTATTTAAAGGGCGAGGGCAGCCCTCACTCTCTCCCCATACCCACAAAATCAGCCAAAAGAGAGGAGAAGGAGAAAAAGGGGTTTCGTGCTTGGTTCGAGTGGATTCGAGCGTGGAAATCGAAGTGTAGCAGGTCTAATCGAAGCTCTTCTCGTTGTGGTCATTTATGTGAGTTATAGGACTCTTCTTTTAAATTTTAATTGTCAATTTTGGGGCGGAAACACATCTGAAAACCCGTTATTGTATGTGTGTTTTTGACCCATTTGTATGTGTTTGTGTGTGATGCGTTTGGAGTTTGTTTCTGGGCTTGTGTGTGCTTGAATGGTGTTGTGGTATGCATTCCTTAGGTTTAGGATGGTTGATTTGGGCTTAGAATGGGTTTGGAGGAGCTAGGAGGTCGAAAATGGCAGATTGGGTTCGGGATGAAATGCATTCTGCATCAGCTAGGGCTAGGCGACCGAATGGAGGCCATACGACCGACTGGGGTGCGATTGAGGTTCATTCGCATGACTAAGGGCTCATTCGCACGATTGAGGGTTTATTCGCCCGATTGAGGCCCATTCGCATAAGTGCTCATCCGCATTAGTTTCATTCGCATTAGTTCTATTCGCATGGGGCTCATCCGCATTGAGTCCATCCGTATTAAGTCCATCCGCATGGGTGTTCATTCGCATAGGTGTTTATCCGCATAAGTCCACTCGCAGGATGTTCAGTCGCCTGTAGGCCATGCAACTGAAAGGTGCCCGTACGCCCAAGTAGGACTGGTGTACCCGAGGAAACGTAGTTTATGTACTGACTTTCGGGGGAAAGTGCATATGTAAGTTTTGACGTGGAAGTTTCCCGTAAGTTTATATAAGATGACTATTGAGATCATAGAGGTTATGTTGGGCATGATGATGACGATGTTGCATGATTATGCATGATGTATGTTACGTATGTATAATGTTGCCCTGTATAACGATGATGACTATGTATGATGATGTTCCTTATTATGTTGTTTATCTTTCCCGTGACTTTACGTTGAATGTTAATGATTGAAATGAAAGTATTATGTAACGTAAAGTGGAAGATAATGAAAAAAGGTATATGATGAATGAATGCATGCATTAATGAACGAATGAATGTAATAAAGGCTTGCAAGCAAATGTATGGAGGTGCACACCCAATGAAGGTGTTAGCTCAACGGTGTGTGGGTTAGCTACCCCGAAGGATGCACACTGGGGTCCAATCAATGTGATTGACCATATGTATGGGATCCTTGCCGCTTGCTCTAGGTGCTGGAGTCAGCTTCGTGCATAATGTTCGAGGTCTATGAAAGACCTCAGGCCCAGTTACCGCTTCGTGCACAATGTTCGGGGTAATGTACATCATTACCATTAGTTGAAAGTGAAAGAGTTAGGGAGCATCAAGGTAATCGAAGCTACGACCGAGAAGCTTATGAGATGCTATACGGTAGGAGATGTAGAACACCCGTCTGTTTGGGTGATATTGGTCAGAAGGAGTTAGGGAGCATCAAGGTAATGAGGCTACGACCGAGAAGCTTGAAAAGATCAAGGCCTTCATGAAGGCAGCCAAAAATAGACAGAAGTCGTATGCTGATAAATGACGCAGACCGATTGAGTTCTAGGTGGGTGACTGGGTTATGTTGAAGGTCTCACCTTGGAAGGGTATCATTCGGTTCAGAATGCGGGGCAAGTTGAGCCCGAGGTACATAGGCCCTTTCTGAATCATTGCTAGAGTAGGAGAGGTGGCCTATAGACTGGAATTACCCGATGAGTTAATTGGAATTCACCCCACATTCCATGTATCTCATCTGAGAAAGTGTTTGACAGATAAAGATATGATTGTTCCACTGGAGGATATCGAAGTATACGAACAGCTTAATTATGCGGAGCAGCTAGTGGCAATCATCGATCGTGTGAAGGCGCTGGATCGGTAGACATCCGAGCGTGTTCTTGACGGAAGGAAACAAAACCAAAACCAAGAGACAAACAATAAAAACGAACTATAATAAAATGGTTTCATTGATAAAGCCTAATGATTACAAGCTCATTACAACATAAGAATCAAGACTCTTGGCAAGGGAGATCGAGCTTGATCTCCTCTCTCATCCGGCAGCACCTAGGGCCCGAGCACACTCCTTCATCTCTCTACACAATGAAACTGGTATTTATAGGCCTTAGCCCATATCAGATGCGACTGGGCCTATTCGTATGATTGGGCCATGCGTATGGTTCAATCGTACGACTGGATCATACTTATGGTTCAGTCTTATGAATGGCCCAATCGCATCTCTCAGTCGCACGACTGGTCCATTAGCATGGCCCAGTCCCACGACTGAGTCTTATTTGCATATGCTCCTGCGAATGACCCAGTTTCTTGTGTTTACAATATATCAGGTGTATTACATTAAACCTAGACTATTCGACAAGCGATGGACATACTATATATGACAATATATGCTCCAACAAATTCCTCCTTAGACGTTTCTTGCGAATAGTAGATAATACCTCTTACAATCTTCTGTCAATCATTGCTCTGGTTTCCAATAGAATCAAACGAAAAACCATATTAGCCAACGTTGTCAATCTATCAGGTTGCTACAGTATCCCTGAAAATGAATTTAGGCACAATAGTTTTCGTTTACTTTGCATAACACCATCATAGCAGCAAGATTCCCCATATGACTGATTTTTCCAGATAATGACATGAACAATTTTCCATTGCTTCAATCTTCACACAAGCTAACCTGATTAACATTAACACCTGCAAAAATTCCCCCTCAAATTAAGCATATCCCAATATATAAACGTTGTGCTCTCCTGGCATCTTCATACGGTGTATTGGGCAAAAAGTTGAAGGTTCCAATCCACAGCTGACAATCTCAAACAAATCAGCATGCACTCAGATTCAGCATCAGAAACCGACTCACATCATCACTTTCTTATTGCGTCATCAATTTCTCTAAACATGGATTCCCCCTAAGAGTCAGAATCCTCTCTGTGCGGATAAATAAAACTTGATTAGCCCATAAATAGTCAGATGCTCCTGACTACCCCATAAAATCTGCACCGACTGCTGACATCTTATCTTCTCTCTTTTGTGTTCTAACTACAATCACCTATTCTGGAAGTCCAACAAACAATGGGGTATCCATCGAACTTATTCGACAAAAGAACCTCAAGGTGAATGTGCTTCGCTCATCCTTAAATCTATGCAAAAGGTAGTTCCAGATATATTCTTTTTGGTCTGGAACACCGTTCATTTGTATGACATGGAGTACAATTATCACATTCATGTGAGTGGATAATACAAATGATATCTTTGTGAGACTAGTCATACGACTGGTCCAGTAGCATGACTGGTCATAAGACTGGTGCAGTAGCATGACTGGACATAAGACTGGTCCAGTAGCATGACTGGTCATAAGACTGGTCCTGACTAGTCATAAGACTGGTCCTGTCGCATTCCAGTCGTACGAATGGTCCAGTCGCATGGTCCAGTCATACGAATGGTCCATTAGCATGGTTCAGTCGTACAAAAGGTCCATTAGCATGGTCCAGTCATATGAATGGTCCATTAGCATGGTCCAGTCGCACGAATGGTCCTTTAGCATGGTCCAGTCGCACGAATGGTCCATTAGCATGGTCGAGTCGCACGAATGGTCCATTAGCATGGTCCAGTCGCACGAATGGTCCATTAGCATGGTCCAGTCGCACGAACGGGTCTGCACGCAAATTTTCAGATCTCTAGCAACCATGGCCACCAAAAACCCTAATCTGATGAATTTTACATGAACCGTAACAAAATTGACATCATCAGATTTGCAAGGGTGATAAGAACGTGTTTTCGAGTTCGATTTTAACATAGAAACAATACACGTAACAAGATCTGAGCAAAACACGAAGAACACGAAGTGGGTTTAATGTCTAAAAACCTGAAATAGATCTAGAAATCAAGAGCTCGGGTTGCTAGAATGATTGTTAGATCATTTCAACAATAACAGGCTCTGACACCAATTGTGAAGGCCCTGGATCGGTAGAAATCCGAGCGTATTCTTGACGAAAGGAGACAAAACCAAAACCAAGAGACAAACAATAAACAGGAACTATAATAAAATGATTTCATTGATAAATCCTAGTGATTACAAGCTCGTTACAACATAAGAATCAAGTCTCTTGGCAAGGGGAGATCAAGCATGATCCCCCCTCTCATCTGGCAGCACCTAGGCCCGGGCACACTCTTTCATCTCTCTACACAATGAAACTAGTATTTATAGGCCTCGGCCCATATCATATACAACTGGGCCCATTCGTATGATTGGGCCATGCGTATGGTTTAATCATACGACTGGACCATACTTATGGTTCAGTCTTATGAATGGCTCAATCGCATCTCTCAGTCGCACGATTGGTTCATTAGCATGTCCCAGTCGTATGACTGAGTCTCATTCGCATATGCTCTTGTGAATGACCCAGTTTTCTTGTGTTTACAATATATCAGGTGTATTACATTAAGCCTATATTATTTGATAAGCGACAGACACACTATTTATGACAATATATGCTCCAACAAATCGAAAAGAGAAGAGGCTAAGAAATAAGTGGTTCCTTTTGTGCGTGTATAGTGGAAGCACGGGAAAGGATCCGAGTCTACGTGGGAGGCTGAAGAAGAGATGAGACAGCATTACCTATGTTTGTTCAAGGAATAACATGTTTCAAGGACGACACCTATTTAAGGGGGGTGTACTTGTAACACCCGGATATTTTCTTTGAAGCCGACAAAAGAAGAAAAAGAAACGAAGTCCAAAGTTGAGGGACCAAACTCGCCAAGGAGAGAAAGTTGGGTGAGTGGAGGTATTTAAAGGGAGAGGGCAGCCCTCACCCTCTCGCCATACCCACAAAATCAGCCAAAAGAGAGAGGAGAAGGAGAAAAAGGGGTTTCGAGCTTGGTTCGAGTGGATTCGAGCGTGGAAATCGAAGTGTAGCAGGTCTAATCAAAGCTCTTCTCGTTGTGGTCATTTATGTGAGTTATCTTTTAAATGTTATTGGTCAATTTTAGGGCGGGAACACATCTTTAAAACCCGTTATTGTATGTGTGTTTTTGACCCATTTGTATGTGTTTGCGTGTGATGCGTTTGGAGTTTGTTTCTGGGCTTGTGTGTGCTTGAATGGTGTTGTGGTATGCATTCCTTAGGTTTAGGATGGTTGATTTGGGCTTAGAATGGGTTTGGAGGAGCTAGGAGGTCGAAAATGGCAGATTGGGTTCGAGATGAAATGCATTCTGCATCAGCCAGGGCTAGGCGACTGAATGGAGGCCATACGACCAACTGGGGTGCGATTGAGGTTCATTCGCATGATTAAGGGCTCATTCGCATAAGTGCTCATCCGCATTAGTTTCATTCGCATAAGCGTTCATTCGCATAAGCGTTCATTCGCATTAGTTCTATTCGCATGGGGCTCATCCGCATTGAGTCCATCCGTATTAAGTCCATTCGCATTGGTGTTCATTCTCATAGGTGTTCATCCGTATAAGTCCACTCGCATGATGTTCAATCGCTTGTAGGCCATGCGACTAAAAGGTGCCCGTACGCCCAAGTAGGCTGGTGTACCCGAGGAAACATGTTTATGTACTGACTTTGGAGGGAAAGTGCAAATGTAAGTTTTGACGTAGAAGTTTCCCGTAAGTTTATGTAAGATGACTGTTGAGATCATTGAGTTTATATTGGGCATGATGATGATGTTGTTGCGTGATTATGCATGATGTATGTTACGTATGTATGATGTTGCCCTGTATGACGATGATGACTGTGTATGATGATGTTCCTTATTATGTATGTTCATCTTTCCTGTGACTTTACGTTGGATGTTAATGAATAAAATGAAAGTATTATGTCATGTGAAGTGGAAGATAATGAAAAGATGAACATGATGAATGAATGCATGCATAAATGAATGAATGAATGTAAGAAAGGCTTGCAAGCAAATATATGGAGGTGCACACCCAATGAAGGTGTTAAGTCAACGGTGTGTGGGGTAGCTACCCCGAAGGATGCACACCAGGGTCCAATATTTGTGAATAACCATATGTATGGAATCCTTGTCGCTTGCCCTAGTGCTGGAGTCAGCTTCATGCATAATGTTCGAGGTCTATGAAAGACCTCAGGCCCAGTTACCAGCTTCGTGCACAATGTTTAGGGTATAGCATATGGCATTTATTCAGAATGAAAGAGAAAATATAAATGGTGAATGTACTTACCCTAGGTACTGGAGTCAGCTCCGTGCCCAATGTTCAAGGTCTACGAAAGACCTCAGGCCCAGTTACCCGCTTCGTGCATAATGTTCGGGGTAATGTACATGGGTTTCTAGAGTTATAAAAAATATTTAAATTGAAAAAAATGATTAAATTTAAAATTAGTATGATTTTTAAAATATGTGTAAATCTATGATAATATATAAGGCCCCGTTCCCGGAAACCTCACAGTTGGTCAATCACAGCAGTTAAAACATTAAACATTATAATTATACAAACTTAAGCAGCGGAAATGATTTATCAAAAACCCATTCATTTCATTTAAAACATTGTTCTTAAGCAATACATCATCATTAACTGTTTACAAAAAGAATTGTTATATGCATTACAAAACAACAGCAACACAGAGTACGAATGGATGTCAGACTTTCCTTGCCGAGTAGCTTCACCCTCGGGCCATCCTCAGTAATAATTACCTGTCAACTGAAAATTTATAAAAGTCAGCGTTGCTGAGTGAAATCTAGTCTTAGAAGTGATAAAATACTTTCTATAAGTTGTATAAGAAAATACTCTTATCTGAAAAAATACAACTCTGTACTGTATATGCGAGCACGCATTAACTATATGTGTTGTTCGTTCTCTTTACTGTATGCCTTGTATGTTCTGTAAACTTTTATTTTTATCTTTCACTATCTGTATGGACAAATGAGCAAAACCCCAACTATATGCGCGATGGAAAACGGGTGATGGGCCATCTATATCCCTCGAAAGGGTCAACTATATCCCTCGAAAGGGTCAACTATATCCCCCGAAAGGGTTCTGTGTACTGTGTACAAGGCCAACCCAATCACCCAGGGTACGCTACAAGGGTCTTGCCAATCTCAATTGATTGGCCCTGTGTTCATAATAGGGTAGCTAACCCGCAACACAGTTGAGCTAACGACAACACGGTCGTGTCCCTCCTATAAGCTTGTAAGACTTGTTAACATTTTATTAATGCCTCTTCTTTTCTTTATTGCTCTTTCACTTTATTATTACTATATATACTTTACGTTACGATATTAAACATACCACGTAAAGTCACATACTATAAGTAATAATAATAGCAAAAACAATAATAAGGAACAATCATAAACAATCATATCATGCATGAAACATCATCATAATTAAGCCCCAGTCAACTCTCGGTGAAAACCCTAAAAGCACAGACTCCTAGGAAATTCTGTAAAAAATTTTAAGTGTTTAGGCACATGAGAACAATTTAGTCGCATGGGCCCTGTTTGGGCGTTTCACCACAATGTAGGCGCATCAGCCAACACTTAATCATTTCTTACTTAGGCGCACAAACTATTCAGGCGCATGGGCACTATTGGTGCGTATGAACACTTAGGCGCATGGGTTTTTCAGACGCATGGGTTTTTCAGACGCATGGGCACTTAGGCGCATGAGACACTTGGGCGCATGGGCACTATTAGGGCGCATGAGCCCTTCACTTAGTCGTCCGATTAATATTTCTAGGCGCATGGACCACTGTTCAGGCGCATGGGCCGTACTTAAATATTTCAAAGGTAATCTTAGGTTAGGCGCATGGATTACACTTGAATCTTTCTAAGGCAAATTCAGGCGCATGAGCCTTATCTAGGCGCATGGACCTTTTGTTCAACATGTTTCCAATATGTTTTCAAACCCAATCATCAAACCCATCTGTTCTAAGCTTAATGTGGCTATTCTAAACATGAACAACCTATAAGCATTCAAGAATCAACATCCAATCATGCACATTACATACGGGTAAACATACATAAGCTTTGAAAATCATTTTAATACATTTTCAGCCCCAAAGATAGTTTAAAACAAGTAAAACTGGGGTCTAGAACTCACCTGATGCAACTTAGGTGTTTCTTCCTTTCTAACCCACTTGCTATGAGTCCAAACACCTAAAAACAACACCAAACACCTAAAAACAACACCAAACACCTAAAAACAACACCAAACACACACACCCGAGCACATACACAACACATAAGCACATATGCATATAACCAGGATAAAACCCGTCATAACACTTAAAACCCACGAATTCTTACCTTGAATTCGTTCACTTCTTCTTCAAAAATCCGAAGTTATGCTCTTCTTCCCTGTCTCTCTCTCTAAAACCAAAAGTAGTGGTGATGTGAAGTGAGGTGGGCGGCCATGCCCACCTTTACACCAACTTTTTCAAAGTTTTGTCCTTTTGGACACTTTTGGTCCCTCCACTTGGACCTTATAGCTTTTCTTTATTTTTATTCCTCATATCTTGTCTAAAAAAAGCCGGGTGTTACAAGTCCACCCCGCTTATATAGGTTTCATCCCCGAAACCTATTATTCCTCGAATAGATGAGGATAATGCTACCTCATCTCCTCCTCAGTCTCCTATGTAGACTGGGATCCCTTCCTGTGCTTCCACTGTAAACGCACAAGAGGAACCACTTTATTCTCAGCCTCTTCTCTTTATAATCAATGATTGCCACTGGTTGCTCCACATAATTGAGCCTTTCATCCGCTTCGATATCCTCCAGTGGAACAATCATGTCTTCATTAGCTATAGACTTTCTCAGATGAGACACATGAAATGTCGGGTGAATCCTACTTAACTCATCCGGTAATTCCAACCTATAGGCCACCTCTCCTACTCGAGCAATGATTCGGAAAGGGCCTATATATCTTGGGCTCAATTTGCCCCGCTTCCTGAATCTGATAATACCCTTCCAAGGTGAGACCTTCAACATAACTCGGTCACCCACCTGGAACTCAATTGGTCTATGTCGTTTATTGGCATACGACTTCTGTCTATCTTTGGCTACCTTCATGAAGGCTTTGATCCTCTCAAGCTTCTCGGTCGCAGCCTCGATTACCTCGACGCTTCCCAACTCTTTCTGACCAATGTCACCCCAACAAACGGTGTTCTACATCTCCTACCGTATAGCATCTCATATGGTGGCATACCAATGCTGGCATGATAGCTGTTGTTGTATGAGAATTCGGCTAACGGTAAGTGGTCATCCCAACTTCCACCAAAATCGATCACACATGCCTGAAGCATGTCCTCCAACGTCTGAATGTCCTTTATGACTGACCACCAGTTTGGGGATGATAAGCCGTGCTAATATGTAACCTCGTCATGGCATCGTGGAATTTCTTCCAGAATTTAGACGTAAACCAGGTGTCACGATCAGACACAATGGACACCGGCATACCATGACGAGTTACAATCAACAGGTCAGCCAACCCCTCGGATGAATATGTCTCACGGATCGGTAGGAAGTGAACACTTTTCGTCAAACGGTCGACAATCACCCTTATGGCATAGTATCCTTTCGGAGTACGTGGCAGCTTCGTAATGAAATCCATGGTGATGTGCTCCCACTTCCATTCTGGTATATCCAAAGGTTGGATCTTCCCATACAGCTTCTGATGTTCGGCCTTCACCTGTAGGCAAGTAAGGCACTTACTCACATACTCCATCATATCACGCTTCATACCCGGCCACTAATAATCTTTCTTCATATCTTGATACATCTTTGTGGCACCAGGATGAATGGAGTATCGAGTCTTTTGAGCTTCATCCAAAATCCTCACACGTAGATCCCCAAAATGAGGAATCCATACTCGTCCAAATCGAGTTTTAACACCAAGTGTGTTTTCACCTAATTCCCCAACCAGACCTCTTATTCTTTCAGAGTTTAGATGATCTTCTTTTTATGCCTCATCCTGAAATTCCTTGACTTGCTTCATTACATCAGAGGTTATGATTTGTTGGTATGCTTTCACCCGAATCGGCTCGGGCCTCTCCTTCCGGCTAAGAGCATCAGCCACCACGTTGGCCTTGCCCGGATGGTAATGGATCTCACAATCATAATCCTTTATGAGCTCCAACCATTCTTCCTCATGTTCAGATCCTTCTGCTTGAAGAATTACTTCAAGCTCTTATGGTCAGTGAAAATGGTGCACTTCGTCCCATATAGATAGTGCCTCCAAATCCTTAGTGCGAAGACCACGACTGCTAGCTCTAGGTCCTGAGTAAGGTAGTTGACCTCATGAACTTTTAACTGTTGGGATACATAGGCTATAACCTTCCCTCTCTGCATTAATACACACCTTAACCCGAGTAAGAAGCATCTGAATATACCACCAAACCTTTATCTCCTCGAACGCCTGTTCTTGGGCTTGACCCCATATAAACTTTACATCCTTTTGGATCAACTTGGTCAGTAGAGAAGCAATCTTGGAAAAGCCCTGAATGAACCTTCGATAATACCCCGCCAACCCCAAGAAACTACAAATCTCAGATGGCATCCTTGGAGATTTCCATTGCATCACAGCCTCCACCTTAGCAGGGTCTACCATAATTCCCTCGGGATTTATCACGTGACCTAAGAATTGGACTTCACGTAACCAGAACGCTCACTTGGAGAATTTTGCATACAATTTCTCCTTTCTCAACGTCTCTAACACCTCTCGAATGTGATCGGCATGCTCCTCCTCGCTCTTCGAATAAATCAGGATATCATCAATAAACACAATCACTGATTTATCTAACATTGGCCGACACACTCAATTCATCAAGTCCATAAAAGCAACTGCCGCATTGGTCAGGCCAAATGACATAATAAGAAATTCATAGTGACCGTAGCGCGTGCGAAAAACTGTTTTAGGGATATCCTGCTCCTTCACCTTCAGCTGATGGTAACAAGATCGAAGATCTATCCTTGAAAACCAACTGACACCTTGGAGCTGGTCAAACAGATCATCTATTCTTGGTAGGGGGTATCAGTTCTTTATCGTCAACTTGTTCAGCTCTCGGTAGTCAATGCACATCCTCATACTACCGTCCTTCTTCACAAACAGGACCGGAGCACCCCAGGGAGAGATACTCGGTCTAATGAACCCCTTATTGGGCAGCTCTTGCAACTGCTCCATTAGTTCTTTCATTTTTGTCGGAGCTAACTGATACGGTGCCTTGGCAACGGGTTGAGCACTGGGTATCAGATCAATTTGGAACTCAATCTCGCGATCCGGTGGCATGCCGAGTAAGTCTTCCGGGAATACGTCTGGAAAGTCACACATAACTAGTACATCAGATAGTTGCGGTGTTGGCGTGTCCACGTCCTTTACGTAGGCCAAGTAGGCACTACATCCACGCCTCATGCACTTTCCCGCCACCGCCATCGAAATCACTTTTGGGATCGTCATGACTCTATCACCATAAACTTTCACCTTATTCCCATCAGGAGCTGTCAATCGGATCATCTTCTTGCGACACACGATGTTTGCTTCATAGGTTGCTAACCATTCCATCCCTAGTACTACATCAAATCCACCTAGGGGTATCACATGTAACCTAGCAGCAAACCTATGACCTTCTAGTTCTATGGTACAGTCCTCTATCACATTAGTAATTGTAGTGGACTTACCAATAGCAGTCTCTACATCGAATGGTGCACTGACCTTGCTACTACTAATAGGTAACTTAGCACAGAAAGTAGTGGAAACAAAACTCCTGCTAGCACCGGAATCAAACAATACAGAGGCATAAGTTTGGTTTACCAGAAACATACCTGACATAACATCGGGATTAGCTCTGGCTTCCTCCCGGGTCATAGTATAAGCTCTAGCACTTGCCCTCTGCCCTCCTTCATCCGGCTTCTTATTCCCCACTCCCGAGCTCTCCGCTCTCGGCTTCTTGCAGTCTCTAGCGATATGGCCAGGCTGACCCACCTAAAGCATACGTTCATCCCCATCCTGCGCTCACCAGTATGCTCCCTTCCACATTTGTCACATTTCTTTCTCCCTGCACCAGCTGTGACCACACGTCGGTAACCCAGCTTCGCCACCTTATTGTTTGGAGCGGCTCCACCACATCCAAACCATTTCCATTCCAGTTCCTTCCATCCCCACTCGTTTTCTTCACCTCAGCCACCACCACCTCGCGCTCATCATATAATCTACCAGCCAGGTCAACCGCCGACCTAAAAGTGCTCGGCCAGGCAGTGATCATATGCCTACGGATATCCGCTGGAAGCCCTTGGATGTATCTCTTAATCTTTCGTGACAGTGGTGTCACTTGATCGGGCACCAGCCGCGCCATCTCATTGAATTTTGTAGTGTACTGCTGGTGTGTCATCGTTCCCGCCTCCAACTGCAGGAACTCTCTTTCTATCTTATCTATCTCTCTATGGGGGCAAAATTCTTCAATCACTAGCTTCTTCAGTTCAGGCCATCTCATTCTCCCAATGGCCCTGCTACCCTCGGCTTGGACAATGTTGTCCCACCAAGACAAAGCCGAGTCCACTAAAGAGTGGGTAGCAAATTTCACCTTCTGGTTTTCACGGCACTCACTGATATCAAGGACAGCCTCCATTTCCCTCACCCACCGGTGAGCAGCTGTAGCTGTGCCGTTTCTGTCGAAAGTAGGGGGCTTGCATCTCATAAACGCCCTATAGTTACAGCCTCGGATCGCCTCAGGCGCAGGCTCCTCTTCTTCCTCCTCCTCATCATCAGAGAGAACCGTTTCCAGCTCTGGTTGTTCTCATCCTCCCGAGGACCTGTTCCTCTCCTTTCTTTCCCCGTCCCTTACAGCCTTGATCACTTCGATCGCCACAACGGTAGTATAGTCTTCATGACTTGTTGAACCTCTTCCACCACAGCCTCCTTTACTGAGGCTCTTAGATTGGCACTCTCGTTGCCTCCCTCTGGATGAGGGGTCTCTGGTTCTTCATGAACCACTTTCTCGACTCTTGGTCTCCCTCTCTTGGGTCGCGGAGCAGTACCGTGACCTCCACCATGAGAGGCTTTCGAAGATCTACTGCCAGCCATCTTCTAACACACTATAAGATTCAAACACTAACGCGGTCATTCAAGGTAACACTCAGTTTATGTCAAGTATAGTAAGTCTGTAATTATAGTGGCCAGTTGTGATTAGCCACTTACTTTACTCTTCATACCCCAAGCATCTTCTATCCTGACTTAATCAGTATCTAAATCTACTAAGAGCACATAATCAAATAGCATGCGCACATAATACCGGTTAACATTAGGAAAAGACATACCTGATGGCACGTAGCTACTCGGGCTGACATCCCTCCATTTGTCCCATTTTCAGTTTAAGTTTAGGTTTTAAAAGTTTATTTAACCCAATTTTCTTAAACTTTGGCACTGATACCAACTTGTAAGGCTCCATTCCCAGAAACCTCACAGTTGGTCAATCACAGTAGTTAAAACATTAAACATTATAATTATACAAACTTAAGCAGCGAAAATGATTTATCAAAAACCCATTCATTTCATTTAAAACACTGTTGTTAAGCAATACATCATCATTAACTGTTTACAAAAGAATTGTTTATATGCATTACAAAACAACAGCAACACAGAGTACGAATGGATGTCAGACTTTCCCTGCCGAGTAGCTTCACCCGTGTGCCATCCTCAGCAATAATTACCTGCCAACTAAAAATGTATAAAAGTCAGGGTTGCTAAGTGAGTTCTAGTTTTAGAAGTGATAAAATACTTTCTATAACTTGTATAAGAAAATACTCTTTTCTGAAAAAATACAACTCTGTACTGTATATGCGAGCACGCATTAACTATATGTGTTGTTCGTTCTCTTTACTGTATGCCTTGTATTGTCTGTAAACTTTTATTTTTATCTTTCACTGTCTGTATGGACCAATGAGCAATACTACAACTATATGCGCGATGGAAAACGGGTGATGGGCCATCTATATCCCTCGAAAGGGTCAACTATATCCCTCGAAAGGGTCAACTGTATCTCCCGAAAGGGTTCTGTGTACTGTGTACAAGGCCAACCCAATCACCTAGGGTACGCTACAAGGGTCCTGCCAATCTCAATTGATTGGCCCTATGTGCATAATAGGGTAGCTAACCCGCAGCACAGTTGAGCTAACGACAACACGGTCGTGTCCCTTCTATAAGTTTGCAAGACTTGTTAACATTTTATTAATGTTCCTCTTCTTTTCTTTATTGCTCTTTCACTTTATTATTACTATATACTTTACGTTACGATAATAAACATACCACGTAAAGTCACATACTATAAGTAATAATAATAATAGCAAAAGCAATAATAAGGAACAATCATATCATGCATGAAACATCATCATAATTAAGCCCCAGTCAACTCTCGATCAAAACGCTAAAAGCACATACTCCTAGGAAATTTTGTAAAAATTTCTAAGTGTTTAGGCACATGGGAACTATTTAGGCGCATGGGCCCTATTTGGGCATCATCCAACACTTAATCATTTCTCACTTAGGCGCACAAACTATTCAGGCACATGGGCACTATTGGTGCGTATGAACACTTAGGCGCATGGGTTTTTCAAACGCATGGGCACTTAGGTGCATAAGACACTTCGGCGCATGGGCACTATTGGGGCGCATGAACTCTTCACTTAGTCGTCTGACTAATATTTCTAGGCGCATGGACCACTGTTTAGGCGCATGGGCTGTACTTAAACATTTCTAACGTAATCTTAGGTGCATGGGCTACTGTTTAGGTGCATGGATTACACTTGAATCTTTCTAAGGAAAATTCAGGCGCATGAGCCTTATCTAGGCGCATGGACCTTCTGTTCAACATGTTTCCGGTATGTTTTCAAACCCAATCATCAAACCCATCTGCTCTAAGATTAATGCGGCTAGTCTAAACATTAACAACCTATAAGCAATCAAGAATCAACATCCAATCATGCACATTACATATGGGTAAACATACATAAGCTTTGAAAATCGTTTTAATACATTTTCAGCCCCAAAGATAGTTTAAAACAAGTAAAACCGGGGTCTAGAACTCACCTGATACAACTTGGGTGTTTCTTCCTTTCTAACCCGCTTGCTATGAGTCCAAACACCTAACAACACCAAACACACACACCCGAGCACATACACAACACATATGTGTATAACCGGGATAAAACCCGTCATAAACACTTAAAAACCACGAATTCTTACCTTGAATTCGTTCACTTCTTCTTCAAAAATCCGAAGTTCTGCTCTTCTTCCCTTGTCTCTCTCTCTAAAACCGAAAGTTATGGTGATGTGAAGTGAGGTGGGCGGCCATGCCCACCTTTACACCAACTTTTTCAAAGTTTTGTCCTTTTGGACACTTTTGGTCCCTCCACTTGGACCTTATAGCTTTTCTTTCTTTTTATTCCTCATATCTTGTCTAAAAAAAGCTGGGTGTTACATAATATGAGAGGAGAGAGAAAAGGAAAGAGATTTCTATTAATTAATTAACTAACTGATTAATTGGATAGAGAAAAATTTAATTGAATACTATAAAAGAGTGATTTAAATACAAATTTTTATAAAACAAAAACGTATAACAATGATTAAAGTGTTGGCACATGTCATATTGATCAAAATTATGTTGGGAGCAAAATTAATAATGTTTTCCCTCTCAAGTTTCACCTTTTTTTAAACATTCACAACTTTTACATATGACATTATTTAAAAAAAAATACACCATAAAAATGAGCATGTTTATATCTAAGAAAAAGTGTATGGTGCTCATATAAAAAACAAAGTATTTTATAGCCCATTGTGTAATTTCATTAGATTATTGTTTAATCTTCTAAATTGATGAGGATTACCCAATTATTTGATGAAGAATACATAATGAACTTGAAAAATAAAAGTTTACATTTTTTTATTATTATGTTATTCGAAAATCATAAATTTAAAAAAAACATAATGCATAACACAATAGTTACATTAGTTACATTAGACAAAATAGGTAACACAATGACTAGCACGCGACTCGATAATTAGCAATAGACATGATGAGGTGCTTCATGAGGATTACATAATGACATGATCTGGATCATATAATGAACTGGAAAATATAAAAATTTTACATTTTTAGCATTATGTTATATAAAAATCATAATTTTAAAAAACAAGATGCACAACACAATAGTCAACATTAGACACAATGAGCAACATATATATTTCAGCACTAAACTCGATAATTAACAATAGATATAATGAGCTATTTGACAACTATTACACAATGATCTCACCAGTGATATACAATAAACTGGAAAAATTGTAAAAAAATCTTATTTTCAACTCTTGGTAGTTTAAAATCACTATATTAAAAAATATAATAGTTAAAATTAGGCACAATGACTAGCACTACACTTGAATATTAGCAATAGACAAAATAAGATGGTTAATAAGGATCACATAATGACCTGATAATGATTATACGATAAACTGAAAAACATAAAAACGTTACATTTTTAGTATTGTTTTATTTGAAAATCATCTTTTTTAAATAAAAAATAATGCATAAGGAAAAGTCAACTTTAACCACAATGATCTAATTAATATTATACAACGACCTGATATTACATAATAAGCTGACAAATATTACACAGTGAGCAGAAATAACATGATATTTTTGTTTTTATGTACCAAAATTATAGATGTTTTACAGATTAAAAACACTTGTGTTCTTTGGTGTAATTTTTAAAAAGAAACATTGTTGTATGTAAAAGTGACGAGTGTTTAAAAAAGATGGAGCTTGAAATTGTGGTTAAGATTAAAATAACTTGGCCTATCATTTAAAGTTTCAATTATTTACCATTATACCATTAGATTTTCTTACCATTACGTTTTCAGTATTTTGTTATTTGAAAATCACTATTTTTAAAAAGACAATAGTTAACATTAGACACAATAGGTAACACAATAACTAGCTCTAGACTTGATTTTAAACAATAGACATAATGAGTTGCTTCATGAGTATTACGTAATAACCTCATCAAGATTACATAATAAATTGGAAAACGTAAAATGTTATATTTTTAGCATTATGTTATTTGAAATACAACATTTTTAAAAACAAAAGGCATAAAAAATGATCAACATTAGACATAATTATCTAACGAATATAATACGATAACCTGATATACACACTAAACTGACGAATATAACATAATGAGCGGCCAAATATAGCACAATAAGCTGAAAAAACGTGAAAAAACTTTGTTTTTATGTATCAAATTTATAGGTATTTTGAAAATTAAAAAACATTCGTTTTAATGGTGTAATTTAAAAATAAAGATATATTGTATGTAAAAGTTAAGAGCGTTTATAAAAAAATGAAACTTAAAAATATGGTTGAGACTAAATTGCCCTTTATTTTATCATTTAAAATTTTAATTATTTATTATTATGCTATCAATTATCATAGCCCTTGGATCTAAGATTTAATGAATAATAATACTTATAATTTTTAGTTTGTATTTCTTTTATAATAACCCCACAAATATTATGATAATATTCTAAAAACATTTATTTAAATTATGTACTTTTAATTTAGTACTAAAAATTAAATATCAAAATTATTATTTAAATTAAGAAATATGAGTTTTTCTAATTTTGAATTTTGAAATTGTTAAACAAATATGGAAAAATTGTCATGATGAATTCTCGCTAATATTAATTAGATCATGTAACTTTTAAGGTTGAGATTGAGTATGGTTGTGACATATTGTAATATTCTAAGAGATGGATAGGTTAGTTCAACAAATCAGGAACTTCTTTAAAAAATTTTAAAACAAAACTCTCTATCAATTTTTCATATTAACATGATTTTAAATTGTAAATGGTATTGTGTTAACCTGTTTAAAATATTAATGAGCTTTAAGGTAAATTTTTACAGGTTAAAATAATAAAATGTAATTGGGTCTTTTTATTAGGTATGTTAATACTTGATAGCTTTTTGAAAAAACCTATATGTATATGTGTATATATATATATATATATATTATATATATATATATATACGTATATATATATGCAGGACCGTTAGAAGGGGTGCAATGCACTTTTACAACATAACAACACAAGTGGAGAGTATTCAACAACACTTAACACATCAAATGGGAAACTAGAAAAACTAGTTTATATAAGAGCTAAGAAAACACAAGTAATAAAGAGACAGAACAAAAACAGATAAAACAAGTATTTGGTTTTCAAGGATGATATATATTTCTCTCTAGTTCCTTACATTCCTTACAAGTGTTTACAAAGCAATGATAATACGATACAAGGCCTGAGATACTTATACTACATCCTACACCCGGCCATACTTTGAAGGCTATTTGGATACGTGATCTAGACAACAACAAATTCAATGTAGAGTCAAGAGGCAGATTGTCATTTGACTAGTGAATATAACATGTAATAGCTTACATCTAAATATATTACAAAAAGGATAAAAGTAGATAAAGTAGAAAGTACAAACTCAAGACCTCAATGTACAGTTATCAAAAGAATGGACCTTTCATCAACTCATATAAAGTTGGTTTCAAATCAGAGTTGCAGCGGAAAGGTGGGCCAGCTTTATGATAAAGGTACATCAGGTAATAGCATGTGTTAAAAAGTCTTCGGAAGAAATATGTCTTCAAGATTTGGCTTTAGAAGACTTTGTCTTTGAAGCTTCGGAAAACTTCATGTTTGCCTTTGGAAGATATTGGTTTTGGCTTTGGAAGATTTCACACTTAGAATGTTTTCTACGGAAGAGTGTGAAACTTCCGAAGCATTCTACTTCAATACACTTGTGCATGTATGTAGGAGAGACTTTGGATGTTTTGGGTTGCATCAGCCTTATATGAAACCTTACAAACTCCCCCTAGGTTGATACTACCAAAACACTTGAAGACTTCAGATATCAATAGTCATCATCGTGATGATGACCATCCCTTTCTTCATAAGATGATCATGACCATTCAGACTCTCATAATGTCTTCTCATATCAAAGAGATCATGCAGAGGTTGGTTGAACATGTCTTGCCATGTGTAGACATCTTCAACACCTTGATCTCTAATGACATGCCATCTTTTTGGATTTGTAGTGTATGTCCAGGACAAGATGGGTCTTCCTGATACTGGCGGAGTTATTTGAATTGTAGTTGGTGTAGCTTCCTCTTGTTGCACATCCTCAGGATGTTCTGACTCATCTTGAGGTTTGGAGATGGATGCTTTTTTCTTCTTATTCTTTCACTTTGATTTAGAGGCCATCCTTTTTCTCCTTTTTGAACCTTTTAACTGAGAAGACTGGCTTGTAGCACCTTGTTAATCTTCTTTGTCTTTCTCAGTTGAGTCTTCCTCTCTCACAGGTTTAGATTGAGAGGGGACATAACCCTGTTGTGGATTAGAAGTAGAAGCTTGCTGATGCTTAGCAGGAGGTTTAGGTTGTGTTGTCTCAAATGGTTCAACCTTAACCTCCACTTCTTAAGGACTTGACTTGGTGGGGAGTGTAAGTCAACTAGTACTCCTCTTTGAATCTTCTGCTTGAGCACCCTTATATGCTCATCCATATTAGATATAGACATGGGGCCAAGTCTCCTTCCAAAGAATCCATATAGCTTCAAGATGCTCATCATCCTCTACCTATTAGCAAACTTCTTCATACTTTTCTGGATGATGGCTCTTGACTTTGCAGCTTCTTCCCTTAACCTCTTCTTTGTGATTTTTCTTTCTTTGGTTATTTCAAGTTCAAGATGCTTGAGATACTCAACCTCAATGTATTCAAAGGATAAGGGAAGAAGTACCTCTGCCTGATAGAGGCTTGTGGCACTCAAGTGGTTGATCATTTTGATCCTATCAGTTTCTTTATCTACCTGAGGTTCTTTTGGGGCCACATCCTCTTATACAGAATTTTCTTGAACTGGGGAGAGGCTAGGCACATGTTTGTATAGTCTTTTCTGTCTTCTCTCTTCTCTCTTCTTTGATTTGAAGAAGTAATCTTGCATCATCTGCCTCCTTTCTTTTCTTTGACAATTCCATGTCAACCAGTTCATTTATTTCATCTAAGGGATGAGAGATTATATTATCAATATCATAGTTCCTGGCCAATAAATAGTTTATCCTGAATGCCCTCATTCATCATCCTGAGTGTTTGGCCTAGGGGCAGCCCTGATAGCAACTTCCATGAATCTTGCAGACCTAATAAGGAACTTTCTCCCCTTAGGTTCCTCTTCCTCTCTCTTTCCTCCTCCTAAATCTCCTCAAAAGTCATTTTTCTTTTCCTTTTGTCACTCACAGACCTTTGTGACTCAGGGTGGAGAGAGCTTTGGTGTTCATTGCTTGGTGTAGCTTCTAAGATCTGGCTAGAGAGAGGTTGTGATGCACATTCACCAGCAGGTGCTTCACTGAGGGAATGAATTGCTGAAGTAGTTGTGGATGTGACAGGGCTCTCAGGCTCTACCACTATGCCTTCAGTCAAGGTTTCCCCTTCGAAGCTAATCTTAAGGTCTGCCTCAACATCCAGTTGACCAATAGTATTACCTGATTGCCTTTGTCTCCTTCTAAGTATGAACTCTTCAGTAATTCTGTCTTGTATTTGAGCCAGGCTGTCAGCTTGTCTAGATTGGCTTGGTTTGACAAGTGGCATGTTGATATGGTCAAGACCTTCATAATAGTTCAAGGTTTGAAAGTTAAAGACTTCTTTCTACCCTTGAACTCTTTGAAGAATGAGGGTTCTTTTGTTGGTATCATACATCCACCCTATGATGTAGTTGGAAGTTCCTTGAGGTGGAGATGACACTGCCTTCGTATACCTTCCTTAAAACGACTCTGAAATAAGGAGTCTATAGAGTCTACATCAATGTGAATTTGAGGAAGTTGCTAAGTATGGACAGTTTCAAGTGAGGATGGTGACTCCTTAATATCCATACCCTATGAGGAACTCCCAGGTTCTGTGTCTGTGATGACTATCTCCCCCCTTTTTGGTAGCATCACCCATTTGCATAGGTGAGCTAGAGGTTAGATTAACCACATTCATAGGTTCTTGTGTTCCTGGTTGAGCTCTTCTTAAAGGTCTCCCACCTAGTTTGTCGTTGAGATAAGATATCACAAGTTGCTGATCATTGACCCTGTTTTGCAAGGTAGTCACCTGAGATTCAAGGTGACTAACCTTAGAGACTAGATAGGTGCATGTTTTTAATAGTTTTTGCACTTTTAGTCTTAGATCCCCCTCATCTTCATAAAAAATCATAAGGGGATGAGAGAATTGGACCAAAGTCTTCTCTCTCACTACCAGCTTGGAGTTCTTGGCTACTGGTTTTCCTCTGCTTAATGACAGCTTCAGTTGAAGTGTCCATGGGCTGAGTTGCCATGGTTGAGGTCTTAGTTATGTAATCACTTGCTGAAGTGAGAGCCTCTTCCATATGGATATCCTGAAGAAGTTTAGAAGTATCCACCTCAGTGATAGGTGACTAATGTGGGCTAGACATTGGTGAGTCAGAAGCACACATCTATCTTTGAGTAGGGGAGGAATAAAGAGACTAATGATACTCACTAAAACCGAAGTCTTCCTCAGTATAGAAGACAAGGTTGCGAATTAGTTGGTTTAAGTCTAAAGGTTGGGGATAGTAGATTTCCCTTGAAGGTTGGTCATCTAAGTATAGAGCTCAGAATGAAGGCTTAAGGATGTTGGGTTTGTGAGCTCCTCAGTTTGAGCATGAGGAACCTCAGGACTGATAGTTGAAGGGATGGGAGTGGTTTGCTCCTTAGGAGAAATAAGAGCTCTAGATTATATTTCTTCCTGTGTGGGTAGTGATATGGGGGCCTGTACAGACTGAATAGCTTGCGCAGGGGTTCGTTTGGATCTTATTTGGAAAGTGGGGGTGATTTGTGGTTGTTTTGGTAGTTGAGATGTAGAAGGTGAGGATTTAACACTGGCTTGTGTTGCCAGGTTGTCACCTTGAGCAATGAGCTCTAACACTTTTGGGACCAAAGCTATTTCTACCCCAGAGAAGACAACAATTGGCTTCTTCAAGATTTTCAAGATGCCGGGCTTCATCTGTCCCAGGTTAAGAATATTATTTCTTTCCCTCAATTGTGAGCCCAGTTCACAGTTGAGAATGTGTTGAACATATCTAGGAAACATGTAATATTCTAAAGAGTCTAAGTTAGCAAGCAGGTTTGTATAAACAATTTGAGAATACCGGAACTTAACCCCTTGAATCATCCCATGAACTATGAAGGAGACATCTCCAGGAATCTGGTCCCAACCCCCATGCTTGTTGGATACGCTGTGGATGACCACATGTAGTAAGTACTTCCACTGGGAGGAGACGTTCCCTTTCCTGAAGGTCTTTACAGAGAAATCCCCTTCATAGCCCATCTACTGGAAGGACTAGTTAACAACTTCTTTGGGAAAGGACAACTCATGTTACACATCATCCAGTTGTAGATGAGTATTTATGATGGCTAGAATGATGAAGATTGTCCTCTCCTGCACTGTAGCAGATAGTGCCTTCTCCCCATCTAGAACAACCTCTTGACTAGTTTACCAGAAATCAAACAAATGACCGACATAAAGAATAGGATCGATGGTAAGGGAGGTGGAATAGTTAGACAAAGCCAAGAATTTGCAAACCTTTGAGAAGTGTGGATCTTTCTTAGAGTTTAACAAAGCAACCTGATTATGTTGCCTGTGTAACTGCATGGAGAAATCAGGGTCATTTCTTCTATAAAGTAGGCCATTTAGGGAAGCTTAATGGTGAAGGAAAGAAAGAACGAAGGTGGTTGTAGAGAGAATTTTTGGAATTTAGGTTTGGAGGAAAGATGAAGATGATAGAAAGAGGGGAAAACCGTTGGTTTTATATGAACAGAATTTAAGACAAAGTTAATGAAAGATGATAAACTTTGAAATCTGGATTTGAGTCCCACCTCTGAAAAACAAGTTTGCTTTTTGCTCAAAAAGTAGTTTTCTTGAAATTTGAAAATCTTCCGAAGGTAAATTGTATTCGGAAGTTTTAATGAAAAAACTTCTGAAGCCAAAATGACTTCGGAAGAATTTCCTGAGAGTTTTTGAAAATTTTGTTTCGAAAGAAAATTAAGACTTAAAGTTTTATTCAGCTAAGAATAAAGCTTCCAAGAGTTAATTTGCTTCGGAAGAAAATTATGCTTGAAAACATATAAGTGCCTAAGAGAAAATTTTAAGCTTCAAAAGAGATTTCAGACATTTCTTCCAAAGCCAATTTACTTAGGCAGTTATTTGTTTTGAAGGCATAAGTTTCTTCCGAAGATAAAACAATATCTTCCGAAGAGAAAAGACCAGGATTTTCCAAAAATTCTAAGGAAAGTTCTTCTAAATAGATTTTCATCCAGAGAAAACAAGAGATTATGAAGGTGATAGAATAAACAACTTAGGACATATAGGTTTTAGAAATAATATGATTAAGTTTTAAGAAAAGCTACTCAAAGTTAATCATCCCAATAGCTGATATAAGATACTTGAATCTTTGTTCATCAAAAGCTTTGGTGAACAGATTGTCGCACCCCGACCGACGGGGGAATCATCGGGGTGGACGAATGTGTAACGATTTTTCATAGCACATGGAACTAATAAGTTGAAATATTATTAAATATCATTTTCATTGAACAATAAAAGACAATAAAATCATTACATTACAAACGAGATATAATCAACAACATAATATTTTCAATTAAACTAAGTCCAAGTCTTATATGTGCACGAAGAGATCCTCAAGTATTAAACCTGAAACATTTTGTAAATAAAGGGTCAACTTTGAAAGTTAGTGAGTTTTTATGGGTCGAATATACATATAATAAAAAGATTTACAAGTAGCAATTTATGTCAATGGTTATGAGTTAGCAAGTTTATAGAACACATATAGTTACAACCAAACCTCGACTTGATTACAAGTTTATAAAATTGACTAAGGGGCTGTTTGATTACACTGACTCAGTAAGATTTGACTGAGTCAGAAGCTGACCCAGTTAGATGTTCTGACTGGGTATGCGTCTGACTGAACTTGGTTGTTTGATTCAGTATCTGACTGACTCAAAAACTATCTCTGCAAATCTCTCTATCTAAAGTCGTTTTACCACTACCACCAATCCCATTAATTCCAACAACACTCAGATAATCTCTATCAAAAATCAAATCTTTAACTCTTCTTTCCCTAATTCCAACCCCACGTTATATATAAATCACCTTTAACCAAATCACCTCTAAACAACTCATTTTCATCCATCTTCTTCACCGCCTCTTCCACCCACCACCCACCTCATGCATCACCGCCACCACCTCCAGCATCACCGCCGCCACCTCCAGCATCCCCGCCGCCACCTCCAGCATCACCGCCGCCACCTCCAGCATCACCGCCGCCACCTCCAGCATCACCGCCGCCACCTCCAGCATCACCGCCGCCACCTCCAGCATCACCGCCGCCACCTCCAGCATCACCGCCGCCACCTCCTGCATCACCGCCGCCACCTCCAGCATCACCGCCGCCACCTCCAGCATCACCGCCACCACCTCCAGCATCACCGCCACCACCTCCAGCATCACCGCCACCACCTCGAGCATCACCGCCACCACCTCCAGCATCACCGCCACCACCTCCAGCATCACCGCCACCACCTCTAGCATCACTGCCACCACCTCCACTTCCGCAGAATGTCATCAACCCAAGTTGTTGCAATGGTCCTAACACCATGAAGGAGCATCGGACCACCACCGTCACCATCTCTATCTCTCTCACCCCTTCCCTACATCCCCTCCCGACCACTGTGAGGAAGCATTGAATGTCATCAACCCAAGCAGTGGCGGATGGCAGGGATGAAGGAGGGTGTAGGTCGGGTCGCCCCTTTCCTTAGTCTTGGTCAGCATGTTTCAAATCCAGGTCCGGGTCAGACCAAAAGGACCCGGTCAGATCTGATTTCAAGCGTATCAAACTGGCTGACCGGCTGACCGAGTCAGCCAGTCAGCCGGGTCAGACCCAAACAAACAGCCCCTAAGTGTACTTGGTTCCCATGAAGAACAAGTCATACATCATTAGAAGCCAGCAATACATCGGCTTTAGCACCAAATAGGCTTGTCAGGCCCAAAGATCTAAGACATCGCCAGGCTAGCAATAGTTAATGATTGTAAACAAAATATGTATTTTATATAAGAGTTACAATAATACAAATAACCATGACAAATGAAAGTATGAATTGCAAGTGCTTTATAAGATTTAAACATGTACAAGTGTATGTTGATAAGATAACATGTTTTACCATAAAATAGTATGAAATAATATTAAAAAATGGGCAAGGAACCTCACATGGAAAACTCACAAAATGTAGAATGCGCTTTAAGTAATAACAAAATTATATAGTTCCAACGATCTCTTCACGACTTAACCTAGAATTTAGTGTCTTAGGATTAGAATAAAGTTAAGATCAACGCCTAAATATGAATTAGGGTTTCAATTGTAATTTGGGGTTTTGATAATTAGACTTAATAAAATAACATAATTATATTCTGATTTTATAAAATTGAAATAATTGATTAAATAGTTAGGATTTAAAACAAGCATGATTCGTTAGTGAAATTAAATAATTAATATTACTCAAATATTTAATTTATATATTTGATGAAATAAAGGTTGAGTATAAAAGTGTGAAAAGTAAATAACTAATAATTAATTATTTAGAATCATGATAAAAATAACCAATTGAATAATCAATTAATTAAATAAGTTATTAAAATAACTTATTTGATCTATAAGCTATGTTATAAAATAACTTAAAAAATAAACCTTTAAATAACTTATGTAATAGTTTTATATTGTATTAAACTATTTGTTTTTATATTAAATTAAAATATTATTTTGTTTTAAAAAATCACAGAAATTAAATTGATAATTTCTAAAATTAATTTAATTAACAAGAATAATTTATATTAACTAAAAATCATCATAAAAATTTCTTAATTCTGAAAATGGTAACAAAATGAGTTAAAAAAATAAATGTGGGTACCCGGGGTCGAACCTGGGTCCCCTGCACATTTGTCTAAAGCTTTAATCGGCTGAGCGAGCTCCTCATTTATGTTTAGAATTAATGTGAAAATTTTAAACAATCACAAGTTAAAGAAAACCCCAAATCTCATGAATCCTAGTATCAATTCAATTCTAATTAAACACTAAATCATATGAGTTAATTCAATTAACATTAGGGCTTTGTTTCCCCGTGTTAAACCTAGTATTATGAGGTGTGTAACTTACATGTTTATGTTCAGATTTATGAAGATGTTGAAAAGGTTAGTCGCGACTAGGTTGAAGTCGATTCAGGTTACAATCATTATTGATAATCAAATTAACTTTGCATGTAGATTCTAAAGAGGAGGATAAGTAAAAGCCCTCAATCAATTTCGATCTCAGTTTCCCAGAAGATGAAGTTTGGCTAAGCCGTTGGTTCGAAATGAATGTGTTGATTGATGGTGATGTGTTGTTGTATTTCAGATGTAATTGCAAGTTCTATTAGTTTAAGAGCATTAGTTTGATGGTTTACCCCGATTATTAAAGCTCGATTTAATCAGTTTCAAGTCGATTAAGTTCATCATTTGAATGTGAATTTCGGTTTCGAGTTAGATTTGTTTAACCAAAGTTATTCCAAATTAACATGGGCGTTTGATTCGAAACGGTCGAGGAGATATATTCGATGGTGTTTAATTGAAATTAAATGGGTTGTTTGGTGGTCAAAAACACTCGCCGGACCGTGCCGGAAATGTGGCCGGGAAAACGAGGCGGGGGTTTGGGTTCTGTTTCGAGAATTTCAAATTTACAACTTAGGTCCTTGTAATTTTCAGGTTTGTTATTTTATGGATGATACTTCTATATTAAGTTTCAGAACTTACAATTTAAACCCTAAATTTATAAAACTTTAATTTAAAATAACCCAAATTTTTTTTTGGTCTGGAACAAATGCGGATGAGTCAATGCGGATGGCTCATTCGTGCGATTTAACATATGACTAGTCCAGTCGCACGACTGAACATACGACTGGTCCAGTCGTATGAATGGCTCATTCGCACGGCTCATTCGTACGAATGGTCCAATAGCATGGCCCAGTCGCATTAACGGGTCTGCACGCAGATTTTCAGATCTACAGCCGCCAGGGCTGCCCAAAACCCTAATCTAACGAATTCAACATGAACCGAAACAAAATAGACATCATCAGATTTGAAAGGGTGATAGGAACGTGGTTTCGAATTCAATTTCAACATTGAAGCAACACACGTAACAAGATCTGAGCAAAACACGAAGAACACGAAGTGGGTTTAACGTCAAGATCTGAAATTTAATCCAGAAATCAAGAGCTCGGGTTGCTAGAATGATTGTTAGATCATTCCAGCAGTAACCGGCTCTGATACCAATTGTGAATTCGGTTTTTCGGGATCGATAAACATCCGAGCATGTTTTTGACGGAAGGATGAACAACCAAAACCAAAAGTCAAATCAATAACACAAACTATCAAATATTGGTTTCATTGATAAAAACCTAACGATTACAAGCTCATTACAACATAAGAATCAAGACTCTTGGCAAGGGGAAGATCGAGCATGATCTCCCCTCTCATCCGGAAGCCCTAGGCTCCGGGCAGACTTCCTCTCAATCCTTATTTTTCTCTAGACATTGAAACTGGTATATATAGGCCTCGGCCCATATTAGATGCGACTGGGCCCATTCGTGCGATTGGACCATGTGTATGGTTTAATCGTACGACTGGACCATGCGTATGGTTCAATCGTACGACTGGACCATACTTATGGTTCAGTCTTACGAATGTCCCAATCGTATCTCTCAGTCGCACGGCTGGTCCACTAGCATGGCTCAATTGTACGACTGAGTCTCATTCGCATATGCTCCAGCGATTGACCCAGTTTCATGTGTTTACAACATATAAGGTGTATAACATTAAGCCTAGACTATTCGACAAGCGACGGACACACTATATATGACTATATATGCTCCAACAAAATTGAGTTCCCCATGGCACTCATTTCAAATCTATCCTTCATCGGCTTCTCAAAGTCTTTGTAGAGCCTTGGATTAGTTAATCAAAGATGATGTCATCTACATATACTTGAACTAGCATCAAGTCATTTTGTTGTCCTTTGATGAAGAGAGTTCCATCTATAGTACCTCTTCTGTATCCATGCTTGCAAAGATACTGAGATAGGGTCTCATATCACTTCCTTGGTGCTTGGTGCAACCCATAAAGAGCTTTATCAAGCTTGTAAATATATTCAGGATGATCAGGATCTGCAAAACCAGGTGGTTGTTTAACATACAGCTCTTTATCAATTTCCCTATAGAGAAAAGCTCACTTGACATCAGGTTGATAGACCTTGAAGTTCTTGGATTCAGCAAAAGCCAAGAATATCCTAACAGCTTCCAATCTTGCTACAGGAGCAAAGACATCAGTGTAGTCAATTCCTTTTTCTTGTGTGCACCCTTCAACAACTAGTCTAGCTTTATTCTTGATGACAATTCCGCTATCATCTTTCTTATTCCTAAACACCGATTTGGTTCCTATAGTAGTCTTCCCATGAGGAAGAGTGCATAGGTTCTAAACCTTTTGCCTTTTGAATTGAAGCAGCTCCTCTTGCATAGCTTCAACCCAACTTCCATCCCTCAGAGCCTCATCAATCTTCTTGGGCTCTATCAGAGATAAGAAACAAGAGTGAAGACAAACATTTGCTTCATGGGTTTGTCCTCTTGTTCTTACCCCTGTGTCAACATCTCCAATGAAGTTTGTGGTGTCATGAGATTTGTGAATCCTTAGTTGAGGGATCATAACAAGTTACTGAGAAAGATCTAAATTAGAGAAATTTAGATCTGGCATTGATGTTTCACCCACCATATCAACACACTTATCAAGAGAGACTTGATCCAAAGACTTGATCAAAAAATTCTTGATCGCTATCACCACCACCATTTTCTTCTACAATTGAAGCTTCTTTATCTGGTTGTGGAGCCTCTGAGCTAGAATTTGAAGGCATCTCAAATGTATCAGCTGAATTTGTCATTGTTATGCTGATAGAAACTTCATTTGCAGAGTTAGTTACAACTAGAGTTGAAGATATGTAGCTTGAAGGTCTTCTCAACTCAAATCTTGGATTAGGATCACCTGTAGGTAGTATGTCTGTAGATCCTAAAACATGCTCACAAAATTTGTTAAAATAGTTGGTAACTAAATCAAGATTAAACAGCCAATCCGGACCAGAACCTTTCACACTGGGAGTGTGCTCATTGAAAGTCACATTGGTTGACTCTTCAACTACTCTAGTTCTGAGATTGTATACTCTATAAGCCTCAGCTTGGGAAGAGTATCCAATGAAGTGCCCATCATCTGATTTCTCAGCAAACTTGGCAATTTGATCTTTGGTATTCAAGATAATGCAAGGACATCCAAATGACCTAAGAAAACCAATGAAAGGTTTTCTCTTATGCCAAAGTTCATAAGGAGTCTTACCATGAGTCTTAACCACTAAAAATTTGTTTTGCACATAGCAGGCAGTGTTGACTGCCTCATCTCAGAAGGTGATAGGCAGTATATAGTCAGACATCATAGTTCTTGCAGCTTCAATAAGTGTCCTGTTTCTTCTCTAAGCAACACCATTTTGCTAAGGAGTCCTGGGAGCACTATAATGTCTTGTAATACCCTTGCCATTGTAAAATGTATCAGGGATTTGGTTCTTATATTCAGTTCCTTGATCACATTTTATGGTTTTGACCTTGTGATCACATTGATTCTCAATCTTTAAGATGAAATTCTTCAAAATCTCGGGAGTCTCATCCTTAGTTCTAATGAAGAAGACCCAGGTGAATCTTGTAAAATCATATGTGATCACTAAACAGTAAGAGGTCCTTCCTAGACTCATTACACTAGTGGGGCCAAAGAGATCCATATGTAACAAGTGTAGAGGATTAGTGATGGAGTTTCTTTCCTTTGGTTTGTGAGATACCTTGTGTTGCTTCTCTTTTAGGCATGCCACACAATGGTTATCACTTGTAAACTCTTTCTTTGGCATTCCAGTTACCAAATCATTCTTAAGAAGTTTGTTGATGTTTCTAAATTTTACATGGTACATTCTTTTATGCCAAAGGAAAGACTAATCATTATTTCCTTTAGATAGAATGCATGAAACTTCTCCCAAGGGAGATGTTTCTTGCAAATCCATCTTGTACATGTTCCCTCTCCTGGGGGCTCTAAGCAAGATATGCTCATGAGGAATGACCACCTCATACTTAAGAACAATGCACTCATGCTTAGTAAAGAGCATGTTATGACTCTGATCATAAAATTGAGATACACTTAAAAGATTGTATCCAAACTCCTTGACAAAGTTTACCTTCTCAATGCTAAGCTTATCATTTGTGACCTTGCCCCTTATAAAAATGTAACCACCTTCATCTCCTCCAAGAGCAACTGGCCCTCCATCAATTCTTTCAAAAGTTTGGAGTAGTGACCTATTGGCTATCATGTGCCTTGAATAACCACTATCAATGATCCAGACATTTTTATTTGTCTTGAGTTGTTCCTACATAAAGAAAATGATTAGTTACATTTGGAAACCCAAGCCTTATTGGTCTTGGGCTCAAAAAAAGAAGTAGAAGGTAATGAAACAGTAATAGATCCTATAGTTTTGCTTTAAGGATTTCTTGTTGTTGTTGATAGAGAACTCTCAGTCATTTGGTCTTTCTTTGTCTTCCACACCACCTTTGGAAGTTTGGACTTGACCTTCAAAAATTTGGAAGCTTTTGTGGCTTCGAAAGTTTTTACGACTGGACCTTCGGAAGATCCTGCTAGCACTGTAGTAGACTTCAGTGCATCGGAAGTATTCCTTTCTTTCGAGACCAAATTTTCTTCCGAAGGCAATTTTCCACTTGGCTTCTTCTTTATTTTGGAGCTTTCGAAGGAAACATATTTTCCTTCTGAAGCTTTCTTCTTCTTCTCCAGACTCTTAGAAGTTTCTTTCTTTTTGATGTGGAGAGTACTCTTTGGATTGTAGATACAATCTTTAGCAAGATGAGAGGTACTCCCACACATAACACATTCCATTTTCTTCCTTCTAGGAGTCTTCTTTTGAAAACAAGGCTGAACTTGATCACTTTCAATCTCCATCTTCATCTTCTTAGATGATGTGGCAATTCTTGTGGGGTTAGAACTACCTTTGGAGCTTGATGGTTCATGTTGTACAGTAGTTGTGCACAACTTATCAGCCTTCTTCATAATGATAGGATGACTTGGACATGAACTAGAACTCTCGTTGTTGGAGTTCAAGTTTGTGTCCTCAGTTTTAACCACTTCAAATCCTGTAGAAACAAAGACATGTTTCTGTGCAAAGCTGAAGGTGGCCTTAATCTCCTAAGCCTTCCTTGCTTTTCTTTTGCTCTTTCTGATCAAGTTCTTTTTTTTGGACTTGGTCATCCCAACAGTTTTTACTCTCCTCAGAGGGATGATGACCCTTCTTAGAATGCTCTTACTCACTCCTCTCGGAGCCATTCTTCATCATCTTCTCTTCAGCCTCTTCAGTCAAGGGGTTTATTAGAGGAAGCTCATCTTCACAAGTTCCACACCTAGGAGATCTTACAGACAAGATTGTGTGTGAATGATCTATCTCACAAGATCCCAGTCTCTGCTTATTCTAATAACACACTTTTGCATGCAAGGATGAGGATATCATGTTCTTGAAGGTCTCTTCTTCAAGAACACATTTTTCTGCCCTGGCTTTGCTAATCACAAGCTCAGCCTGGCATTCAGTCAACTTGGTTATGAGATCCTTGATCTAAGTCCTATAATTGGTGTGCTCATATTTAAGAAATGAAATGGTTTTCTCTAAGTCCTCTATCTTTAACTTATAATTGTTTTCAGCCTTTTTGAAATTAGATTTTAAGATTTTCAAAGACTCAAGATCAAATCTCATCTTTAAGTTGTAGGACTTGTATCTATTAACTTTAGCAATACATTCAGGAGTGCAAAGATGTTCCAATACCTTGGCTTCATCATGGTCAGCCATGAGTGCTTGATTTGGAGATGCATCTTCCACCTGAAAGCTCCAGTCAAAGCCTCATTCTTTAACAACAACTGTAGCTTGGTGCTTTGGCTTCTTATTCTGAGGAGCTCTCTCAGTGTAGTTTGGTTTGGATTGAGTCTGGCCACCATTTGCTTTTGGTGCCTTGTACTCTCTAGCAAAGTGTCCCATCTGGTTACAGTTGTAACACTTAACCTTGCTTTTATCTAGCCCAAACTTTCCAATGGCTGCATTGATAGGAAACTTCCTCCCTGTCCTTTTGTAGAACTTCTTGGCTCTGTGAGTGAGAAGAGCCATCTGCTGAACTATCTCCATATACTCTAGATCATCTGGATAGATACAGTCTAAGTCCTCAAGAGTGAAGAGAAAGTTGCTTGAGAATTCATTAGCAGAGACAAAAGCATGAGAAGAACTTGTCTCTTGGAAGGGATTTCCTTGAGTGTAGTTTTCTCTTGGAGTCTCTAGGAAGGTGATGAATGGTCCCTTTTATGAGCTGTCAGGGTACCATATCAGATGATGTTGAGGTTCTATGTTATCCCTTTCAGTCACATGAAAGGTTGAACCTATTTGATTGCTAGAGTTACCAGATGAATTTTGCATGTTTATCTCCATCTGATATCAACTGAGAATACCATACAACTCTGTCAGAGTAAGAGTCTTAAGGTTCTCAGTCCTCTTCATAACAATACAATAATGTGTTCATGTCTAGGAAGAGAGGACATAAACTTCCTTACAATGTCCTTGTTTTCAAGAGTTACTCTAACATCCATTAAAGTGTCCACAATCTCAACATACCTGAAGTATTGTTTAGTCATGGTCTCACCTACTTTAAAAGTGAAGTTTTCAAACTACTGCTTGATGAGATCTTTCTTGTTCTCCTTGGCTTTAGTTGAGAGCTCATACATAAGCTTTAGTGCTTCCCATAGTTTCTTTGTAGTCTTGCACTTCTTAAAGCCCCTATAAATTGAGTTTGGAAGAGCAGTTTGAAGGGCTATCATGGGTTTTTGATCAATCTCTATTATCCTGTCTTCATTAGAGAAGTCAGCCATAGCCTTAGGAATCATACCAACACCAGTAGAAGATGGGGTGCTTGGTATGTAAGGTCCTTCAACAACAGAGTCCTACATCCTGGAGTCTTGAGACTTGATAAAGCCTTCCATTCTTTGGCACCAAGTATCAAAGTCTTTAGGAGTGATCAGTGGAGACTTTCTCATGGTTCTAGTTTCCATGTCAGCTTTAGAGATAGCATCCATTCCATATGTTAAGTATTTTGTGTGTGTGAGGGATCTTAAGATGGTGAGATCTTATATTAAGAGCCTGGAAAGCTCTGATACAAATGCAGGACCGTTAGAAGGGGTGTAATGCACTTTTACAATACAACCACATAAGTGGAGAGTATTCAATAACACTTAACAGTTCAAATGGGGAACTAAAAAAACCAGTTTATATGAGAGCTAAGAAACACAAGTAATAAAGATACAGAACAACACAAGTATTTGGTTTTCAGGGATGATGTATATTTCTCCCTAGTTCCTTACAAATATTTATAAAGTAATTATAATAAGATATAATGACCAGAGATACTTATACTACATTCTACAGCCGGCCATACTTTGAATGCCAGCTGGATACATGATCTAGACAACAATAAAATCAATGTAGAGACAAAAGGTAGATTGCCTTTTGACTATTGACTATAACATGCCATAGCTCACATCTTAATATATTACAAAAAGGATAAAAGTATCACACCCTCAAAATCCACGTTCGGAGTTTTACCGTGAGGCGTGTGAACAAACCAGGATCACAGTCAATAGTTACTCCATTCGACTCTATATGCCGCTATTAAAAATAAAATCAACCAAATTATAAATTTGAAACAGTGCGGAAGCGTTTTGTAAAACAACCCAAAGAAATAAAAGTGTATACTATGGCAAAACATGCGCCAACCCAAAAGAGTAAACATCAACCATTAAATGCTAAAAATGTCTTGAAGATCGAGTCTGAGAATGCAAGTGAACCATGTAGTGCTCCTATGGCAAGCAAGCTAATGACCTGAGAATAGCATACTAAAATGTCAACACAATGGTTGGTGAATTCAAGAGTGATATTCAAACATAAACAGTTTAATAACCTAGATATAAAAGTAGTGCATTGTAACAGATAGCTAGTCCATTAACAATAAATATTAATTCATAGTGATTTCGCAATGAAGCTGACTGTGTTACGTTGTTGCCTCCTGTCACGACTTAACTGGTCGTGACAATGTTCAATAGGATAAATTGCATCCGGTTGACCTCGAGTCACACAGGTGGGGCTCGTCAAACCCAGTAGTACTACCCAAATTTCCCCGCCATTCAATATTAACAATTCGAAAGTGTGAGGACATTTCCATGATATCAACACTATATTAATATTATACACAACTTGAATATATAAAGCGTTTGTGATTTACCAGTATGCTATCTCCCCCAAAAGAGATTAAGTAAAGAGTGGGGCATGAACTCACCTGATATGTGTGATAGACACTTAGAGTTTTACTTGACAGACAGAATGGACAAACAACCCTCAGAGGTTACCTAGATCATATAAGTACGTGAGTACGTGTAAATAGAGAACATGTGAAACCCTAAGTACACTACAACCAAGGACTCAAGATTTCAGAAAACAGACACGTTTGACCCAGTTGACCCGTTTGACCCGTTAATGACTTTATGTGTTGTAAACAATTCAAGCAATCATACACATATATCCTACATGGTTAACATTCAAATAGATCATATGTATGCTATATTATCCAGGTGCATCACTTAGATCATCATACAACCAAGTATCATACAAGTCATGCGAATCTAGAACATTAACATGACCACACAAAGATCAAATCACGCACCACATGCCACGTGAAGCCACTCACGACTTCACATCCTAAACCCTACCAATCCTACTAAGTAGGGGCCTCAGATTCGCACGCGTGTATGATGATCATAATCATATTCATTAACCATGTTCATTGCATTCAACAAACATCACAACAATCAATTTCCAGTCCCAAACATGATGTCCTAACTACTAATCTACATCAACATCATACATGATCATCAAAGTCCACACATCACCCATGATTATCCAAGCATCCTATACAACTAATTTAACATGTTCTATCACATTAGAATTCGTCCATGAACTTACTAACATGCTCCTAACATCCCAAACATGTTCAAACTATCATCCTTCAAACTTTGTGCAAATAAAGTTTACCTTTTGGGAAAGTACATTCCAGCATCTATCAAACACTCAATGTATTCATGGATTCATCACATTTATACCATTTCAAGCTCATAACAACATCTAGACATGATCAACAATGCCTAATCATCATAATCTAATAATCATCATGAGCAAAATTTTCCACTTTTGGCAAGATATGAACAACAACATTCATTCTAAGGTTTCTAGCATTCAAATCAACAATATAGCATCTAATTAACATCATGAACCCATCAACAACATCAACCTATCATTAGATCATCATGTCATGAAAATAAAGTTACTATTATTAGTAACCTATGAACACCAACTTCAATTCATCAATTTCTTGCAACATCAATGTATCCTAACATTCATACAACCTACTAATCATCATACATTCATCAAACAATCGTCAATCATCCATAATCACACTAATTTCAAATTAGGGTTTGCATAAAACTAAAGTTCATGATCAATCCACTAAAACATACAATTCATACATAATCAACGTTAAACAACATGTATTCAATCCAACTAACATCCTAACATCATCAATTAACATCAATTTTGACCCCATGATGATACAAAATCAAATTAGGGTTCGGACCTAACAAGAACTCCATAAAAACTTGTAAATCTAACCTTTAAACATGTGTTAACTTGCAATTGATGATTCCAACATGTTCTATAGCTTGAGATCGACCAAAATCGAAGCACAATGATGGTTTGAAGGCTGAAATTCGAAGTGGAGAGGGTTTGGAATGGAGCTTGCGGCCGAAATAGGGTGGGGATTAGGGTTAGGAGTGTTTTGTTTAATTTTATTTTCCATAGTTAACCTTTAAGCCCTTGTGTTTTGGTATTTTATAAAAACTAGGCTTTAAACTCTTTGTAAAGTGTTTTTAACTTAATAATATAAAGATATAAACTAATGAAAATCATTATATATTTTATCTTATAAAAACACAAGGCATACGAATAAATAGGCACGTTTCCGTGTTACGCGATTAATTTTCTAATTAACATTTAAAACATGCAAACACATAAACATAACACCATAATCACATAATCAATTAGATTATCATTAATTTAACATTATTAATTATTATTAGGTCACCAACGTCAAACGACAACTAGTGTGTGTTTACGACACGTGTATGCAAGACTTAACGGAACTAACGAAGTTTCATAACGGAAATTTACCGGATGTCACAAAAAGTACATAAAGTAAAAACTACAGACAGAAGACCTCAATGTACAGTTACCAAAAGCATAGATCTTTCACCAACTCATGTAAAGTTGGTGTCTAATCAGAGTTGTAGTGGAAAGGTGGTTCAACTTTATCATAAAGGTACATCAGATAAAAGCATGTGTTAAAAAGTCTTTGGAAGAAATCTGTCTACAAGAGTTGGCTTCGGAAGACTTTATCTTTGAAGCTTCGGAAGACTTCATGTTTGGCTTCGGAAGATATTAGTCTTGGCTTCATAAGATTTCACACTTAGAATGTTTTCTAAGGAAGAGTGTGAAACTTCCGAAGCGTTATACTTCAGTACACTAGTGCATGCATGCAGGAGAGATTTTGTATGTTTCGGGTTGCATCAGCCTTTTATGAAACCTTACAATATATATAACCTAGTATCAAGCCCGCGTGTTAGGATGGGGGCGTAAAACCATTGAAGTAGCATCAATGTTATACCACTATCAGTGGTTAAACGAAAAGTAGACGTATAAACGTTGAATCGCAAACATGAACATAAACCATTAAAAACGATAACTAAATCGATTTTGGACACGTACGTTGCAAAGAATATGTTAAATAAGAAAAAATAAGATTACCAATGTTGAACCACACGTCCACGTTACAACGTGTTAACTCTCAGAATTTAGATCGTATATTCAAAAAGTTTGTAAGAGATGAAAAGTACAGCGTAAAGTTGAAAGTGAAAGATTGAAGGCGTTAAATTATAAAAGATGTATAAGTATTGGGTTTAAAACAAAAAATAAAAGATGTATACAACTTTTTATGCACATAGTATAACAATTAGTGCAACTATCATTTGATAATTAGTAATATATATATATAGATATATATATATTATAGGTATATATATATACATACATAAATATATATATGTACATATATAATATATATATTATATATATATATAATATATATATGTATATATATATATATATATATATGTATATATATATGTATATATATATATATGTATATATATATATGTATATATATATGTACATATACATATACATATACATATACATATACATATATATATATATATATATATATTATATATATATATATATATAATATATATATATTATATATATATATATATATATATATATATATATATATGTATGTATGTATGTATATATACTTATATATATATAGGGTTTAGCTCTATTGAGAACTCAGGTATTTGTAAAAACCCTTTAACTAATTCTGGACCATTGATCTATGTATCACTTTATGATCTAACATATTAATTTGCAATATTAAATTTTTGTAGGGACCACATACTTAAGACATTAAAGGAATATATGTAATTTCGGGTGGGAATATAGTAGATGATGGTAGAGATAAGGTGGTTCAATAAAGAAAATGTCACATCAATCCCAAATCACATATTTTCAAATAAAATTTCACACAAAAGTTGAAATCCCACAGCAAAACCTTCTTCTTTCTTATTACAATCGGAGAAATGTGTGGAATGTATTCGAAGAACAAAATTTCTCAAGTTTGCTAAGAACTTTGTGAAACTTCTTTGAAGAGCATAAATTCTCAAGTTCGGTACGCAGATTTCCTAATTTCATTAGGGAAACGTTTTGGAAGGTTGAAGACGATGGAAGAAAGGGATGTTCGGTAAGTTCCATCACAATTCACCCAAATAGTTTAAATGAAAATTAGGGAAAATCATAGGTACTAGTGGTTATTGAAATGTTTGAATTTGATTTTTCAGTTTCGGTTGTGTAGACTAATTTACCCCTTTGTATTTGGTTGTAATGTGAAAGACAATGAAAGAAAGTGAAATTTGGTAACTTCTTTCACGTATGACCCAAATTGTTTGAATACATTTTGAGAATATTAGCGGTAGTTACTGCAATTTCAATTGTTAAAAATGTGGTTTTTGGTGGTTCTAGGTTGTACATTTTCTAATCTCTTTTTTACCATGTTAACAAAGGCAACCTACTGTTGCTCAATTTAAAAAACCCTAGAAATCCAAATTGAAATTAAACATTTTTAGTATCAGTAGTTTGTTATGGGATTCTTGTGTATAATTATAACTTAGAGATGCGATTTTAGGTCAATATATTTCAGAGAAGGTTGTAATTTTGAAAACAGTTGAAATTGTTTATAAGAAATATACAATGATTTCTTATGGTTTTTTTCAACATCATAATCTTAGTTTGTTTGTAATAGTTGTTCTTATTATTGTCTAAATTTAATGATAAAGATTCTAAATTTTTAAAAAAATGATTTTAAATGGTTTTAAGTAATATATATTTGGGTTGTTATTTTGGACAGCATCAACACTGGTATTAAGAATTTACAATTGTGGAGATCAACCAAATGGATACATTCAAGACGTAAGCAATTCTAATCGAAGCAGTATTGATATATTATTATAAATTATGTTTTTTTCAATTGTATGGCTGATTGTAATAGGAAGGACTAGCAAAAGACTAGCCCGAAAATCGCTAGGCAGATTTCAAAACACGGAAGGGGATCCTATAAATATTGACATCGAGGAACATACAGACTATGTTTAGTTATTGTACTGATAGTTATCGGTCCATTAAAGGTAATGGTTTATTACAGTTTCATTAGTTTTTCAAAAAACTACCTGATAGTATACAAAAACATAAATTCATCCAAATGTACAAAAATGGTATTACCTAAAGATTAGAATTATTAGTTTTTTGAAAATAGAGCCTGCTGATGAATCTAAGGTGCCACATATTTCATTATTATCATCTGAAGACCCGACAATACGTATTACTGGAAAAGGTAATGTAGAATTGCTACATTATCCATTACTTTATTTGGAAATGTGTTTTATCGGGTTGCTTGTTACTAAGAACAAGAAGATTATGATTATGATTAAACAGGTAAGCGTGTTAAGAGGAGAAGTACTAAGACAAGATCTAAGAAGAATAATGAAAATGAAGGTGAACAAGGTAAGAAGGGTTAATTGCATTTGTATGGCATACTTTAATTCATAGTAACATTACTGTTTTTTGAGAGAAATAAGAGTGTTGATAATTCTGTTAAACCAGATAATCACAAATCAAATAGAGGATGTAGTTCCATAGTGAGATAAGAACATAATCTCATCCCTATTGTACAAAATTGCATTTCCTGATATATTAGAATAAATAATTTTATGAAAACAGGGTCTGTTGATGAGTATATGGTGCCAAATATCACATTATTATCATCTGAAAAGCCGACAGTGCACATGACTAGTAAAGGTAACGTACAATTGCTACATTATACATACTTTAATTTTGAAATGTGTTTTAATTGGTTGGTTGTTTCTAAGGATAGCCAGATTATGATTATGTTTAAACAGGGAAGCGTGTGAAAAGGCGTAGTACTAAGACAAGATTTGAGCCGAATAATAAAACTGAATGTGAACAAAGTAATACTGGTTACTTTTTTTGTTTGGCATAATGTAATTTATAGTAAGATTATTGGTTTTCTTTGAGAATTAAGTTAGTTGTTAATTCGGTTAAACCATGTTCGGGTGATGATGAAAATTTGGCCATTATTTCATTACTGTCATCATAAGGACCGAGTGTGCGGAGAAATGTTAAAAGTAAGCTACTTTTGTTAAGTATATAAATAAGATATAAATTATGTGGTTTTAAGGTTAAACTTTTCATGGAACCATATTAAATGAATGACTAAAATATATTTATTAACAGGGGCTTGTATGAAAGAGATGATGAAGAATTCCAAGTCAGAGGAAAACCATGTGAAAGACAGTTTAAAAGGTATGTGGAGAAAAGTGATTGAAATACGATTAATGTTATGCTACAAAAATGATCGACTGTAGCATTAGTGGTTTAAAATTAAAAAATAAATAATTCAAAACACTTATTTTGAGAATTTATGTTAATTGCGCCTAATGTTAATAGGTAAAGAAATTGGGGTTATGCATATTAGTAGTGGGCGTAAGAGGAAAAGACGTATGAATAAAGTGGAGAAGAAGTATTCGTCAAAATTAAATAGATGTTCACCAAAACCACTATCAAAAGCAATTAAAGTGCTAAACGAACAACATCGTAATGTTGTTGAAGAGATGGGATTCAGAAAGCTTTTGTCATTTAAGGTAGATGGAATCCATAGAAACTCGGTTACTATGTTGTAGATGTTTTTAACGAAGACAAGATGGAGCTAGATTTGCCGTGTGGGAAGGTAAAAGTGATGAGGAAGCGATACACATATTGTTGGGTATTCCAAGAAAAGGAATCCTTTTAGAAGTTTAGAGGAAGTTGAGGTAAGAAGTTCCGTAGTAGATGACTGGAGGAGTTCATACGGTGGTTCGTACATATCGCCGGCAGATATTGTTGGTCAGCTAACAAACAATGGTCATAACAACATAAACTTCTTCAAGCTAGACTTTTTGGCTTTGTTCTTGGAAACTATGGTTGAATGTCATGCACACGGGAAATGTAAGCTTAATGCAATCTACCGGCTTAACAACAGAGTTGATGTAAGGTAGATTAAGTGGTGTGCTTATGTGTTGAACAAATTAAAAATAGTAAAATGACGTGGGACAGGAACAACACAAGACCTTTCACCGGGCCTTTGACATTACTTACGGTATGTTATATATATAGAATAACGAATATCATTACATTACGGTAAACTATTTTGGTTAACATTACTGTAACTAAATTAGTTAGTAGAGTATTTGACCTTAGTTGTAACAAATAGTTTACAACATTTTGATGATCTTTACATTACTATAAGTTGGTCCATCAAATCTTTAGTGAAGTTACTGTAATAAATTCATGTTTTATTACTTGTTATTACTCAAATAAAATTCTTCTTAATGGCAGATGATGTACGTGTGTGCAATTAGATGCAGGGGTATGGATGAAGATTATTCCAAACCACCTATTCAAACATGGAATTTGGACAAATTGAAATTAAGAGAGAAAATAGAATAAAAATGGTGGTTTTGGTCTAGGTGAATTAGTAGGAATTTATTCAGGCGGTTTGGGAAAAAGAAAAGAAAACAGCCTTGGGGTAGCTATAAAAACAACAGATGGGGATGATGAAGAGGTAAGGTAGAAAACTAATATGGGATTTTTCATAAATTCCTACATGTAACACTCGGATATTTTAAAGTCAATGAAGAGAAGAATAAAGTGAAAGAAAAGAAGGAAAATAAATAAAACCTAAATCTAGGGGTAAAAAGTGTCAAAAAGGATAAAATGTTTGAAAAGTGGGTGTAAAAGGTGGTATGATCGCCCATATGTCACATACACCACTGATTTTCGGGTTTTAAAGAGAGAAAGAGCAGCAAGTTCTCAGTTTTGAAGGAAGAACAAGAAAGAATTCGAATTAAAGGTAAGAATTCATGCTTTTATGGTGTTCTTGACTGGTCTTATCCTCGGGTTTATGCTTATGCGTGTTTGTATATGTTCGGGTATGTTTTTAGTGGGTTTCTAAGCAGTTGAATTCAATTTGCAAACGAGTTTGGAGGAAGCCATACTCAAAAGATGCAAAGGTGAGTTCTAGGACCCCTCTTTTACTAGTTTTTAACTGATTTTGGGGCTGGAAATGCATGAATGTATGTTTTTATATAGCTTGGTTTCGGACCCGTGTGCTTGAATGTGTATATGATGATGTTATGATGTGATGTGTGACTATGTTTATGCTTCATGATGTATGATTGTGTTTCTAAGGCTTAGAGGGTAAGAATTAAGCTTAGAACATGATGAATGGTGTATGGAAATTGAAAATGATGTTTTAGATCCACTTGATAAGTTTCTAAATCTGTAAATGCGGATGAGCATTTGACTATGTATGGAAATGCGAATGATCATTGGCTAAGTGCATGAAATGCAGATGAGCATTTGATTGCGTATGGAAATGCGGATGAGCAAGTAAGTCAATGCGGATGAAGTGGGTCAATGCGTATGAGCATTTGACTAAGTATGGAAATGCGGATGAGCAAGTAAGTCAATGCAGATGAAGTGGGTCAATGTGGATGAGCATTTGACTAAGTATGGAAATGCGGATGAGCAATTAAGTCAATGCGGATGAAGTGGGTCAATGCGGATGAGCATTTGACTAAGTATGGAAATGTGGATGAGCAACTAAGTCAATGCGGATGAAGTAAGTCAACGCGAGTGAGCATTTGACTAAGTATGGAAATGCGGATGAGCAAGTAAGTCAATGTGGATTAAGTGAGTCAATGTGGGTGAGCATTTGACTAAGTATGGAAATGCGGAAGAAGTAAATCAAATGCGGATGAACTATAGTAAATGCGGATGAACTATAGCAACTGTGGATGACTATAGGAAATGCGGATGAACACTTAGAAAATTCTGACTTTTTGGGGAAAAAGAGGTAATGTAGGCTTTGACCTAGGAGATTCCTAGGGGTTATGTAAGTTGACTTTAAAGTCATAGATGGTAAGATGGGCATGTAATGATATGTTCTGGATGTTGCATGATGATGATGATTTTGCATGGTTATACATGATGTATGTTATGTATGTATGATGCCTTGCATGATGACGTATGAATGATAAGTTTATGTTCCTTGTGATGATGTATGTTTATCTTTCCCATGACTTTACGTGTTATGATAATGAATGAACGAAGTATTATGTAACGTAAAGTGAAAGATAATGAAAGAGGAACATGATGATGAATGCATGCATTAATGAATGAATGTAAGAAAGCCTTGCAAGCACTGTATGTCGGGACACACCATTAAAAGGTGTTAGCCCAACGGTGTGCGGGTTCGCTACCCCGGGAGGATGCACATCGGGGTTCTTCTTTGTGATTGACCATATGGATTAACCATTGTTCCGTGTCTTAGGTACTGTAACCACTTGGAGCTGGGCAGCACCGATGAAGGTTTTTTATAGGCTTAGGTCCAGTATCATGAGCATGAAAGGCATAGCATATGACAATGGTATACATGAACTTTACCTTAGGTACTGTGACCACTTGGTGCTGGGCACCACCGATTAAGGTCTTTTATAGGCTTAGGCACAGTATCACGAGCATGAAGGGTAAAGTTCATGGTGAAGATGAAAGTAGTGAATGAAATGATGAATGATGAAGGTCTTTTATAGGCTTAGGCACAGTATCACGAGCATGAAGGGTAAAGTTCATGGTGAAGATGAAAGTAATGAATGAAATGATGAATGAAAGTATGAACGACAAGATGACGAAGATAATAATGATATTATCTGTATGTATGTACGATGTATGATCACAAGCAATGTAAAGTATAATATGATTATAAGAGAAAGGATGGTCTTATGAAAGAAAAGTATGTTTTGCTATAAAACTAAATCTCACTCAGCAATGCTAACTTTTATGCATTTTCCAGGTGGCAGGTAAGGTTGCTGAGGACGGCACGAGGCAGCTGCTCGGCTCTTTTGGATGGCATCTATTTATTTAAAGCTTTTGTGATGTAATACAACAATGAAATTTTGAAATCGACAAACGATGCATTATTTTGCAAAAGTTTTTATGATGAAATGAAATGCCATTTGTTTATGTTTCTGCTGCAGTGTATTAATAATTAAATGCAAAGTATATGTTTTATGTGCGATGATTTACCAACTGTAAGCATCCCGGGAACGGGGCCTTACAAGTTGGTATCAGGGCCAAAGTTTAAGTGAAATGGGTAAATTATCAAAATAAACCTTAACTTAAACTGAGAATGGGACGGAAAGGAATGAGATGCCAATCTGAGTAGCTGCGTGCCATCAGGTAATTTCGTAAAGTTAACCGGTATTATGTGCGCATGGTATGTGGCTAAGTGTTGTATGTAGATTTAAATACTGATGTAGTCAGGACAGGTAATGCTTGGGGTATGAAAAGTAAAGTAAGTGTCTAATCACAACTGACCACTGTAATTAGGGACTTACTATACTTGCCATAAACTGAGCCATTTCCTTGAATGACCGTATTAGTGTTTAAATCTTTCAGTGTGAGTTTGAGGATGGCCGGTGGTAGATCATCTAAAGCTTCACGAGGTGGAGGATGTGGTGCTGAACCACGGTTACGAGAGGAAGGCCTAGGGCCGAAAAGGTGGTTCATGAAGAACCAGAAACCCCTCATACGGAGGGCGGAGATGAGAGTGCTAACCTAAGAGCCTTAGTGAAGGAGGCAGTTGTGGAAGAAGTACATCAAGTCATGCAGATGATCCTACCGTCTGTGGTGACCAAAGTGATAAAGGCAGTTAGAGAAAGGGAGAGAAGGGAAAGGAGTAGACCAATGGGCGAAAGAAGACAGCCAGAGACTGAGATGGTTCTGTATGATGACGTAGAAGAAAAAGAAGAAGAAGAAGAAGCAGAGCCTGTGCAGGAGACGGTACGAGGTTGTAACTACGGGGTGTTTATGAGATGCAAGCCCCCTACTTTTGATGGTAACGACACTGCTGCTGCTGCTCACTGGTGGGTGAGGGAAATAGAGGTTGTACTTGATATCAGCGAGTACCGAGAAGACCAGAAAGTTAAGTTTGCTACCCACTCTTTTGTGGACTCGGCTTTGTGCTAGTGGGACAATATAGTCCAAGCCGAGGGTAGTCGGGCGATCGGGAGAATGAGATGGTCGGAGTTGAAGAAGTTAGTGATCGAGGAGTTTTGTCCTCACCGGGAAATGGATAAGGTTGAGAGAGAGTTTCTGCAACTGGAAGCGGGAATGATGACACACCAACAGTACACCACCAAATTTAACGAAATGGCACGACTGGTGCCCGATCAGGTGACACCTCTATCTCGGAAGATCAAGAGGTATATTCAGGGTTTGCCAACGGACATTCGCAGGCACATGATTGCCGCCCGACCAAGCATGTTTAGGTCGGCGGTGGATTTGGCAGGAAGGTTATATGACGAAAGGGGTGTGGTGGTGGTGAGTGAAGGTAGTCGGAAGGGTGGAGGTGATAGAAACTGGAATGGGAAGAGGTTTGGTCGGAGTGATGTCTCGACGGGTAAAAAGAAGGCACGGGTGGACGACCGCCGTGTGGTCACGTCGGGTGCGAGTACAAAGAAGTGTGGTAGGTGTGGGAGAGAGCATAGTGGGGAATGTAGGTTTGGGTCAAACTTGTGCTTTAAATGTGGGAAGGCGGGGCACATGGCCAGGGATTGCCGTATGGCCCGGTGCTTTAACTGTGGTGAAGAGGGTCATATGAGTAGGGATTGTAAGAAGCCAAGGGTCGAGGGTTCCAGGGCGAAGAAAACTGGAGGTGAAGGACCAAGGGCGAGCGCCAGGGCATTCACGATGACAAATGAGGCTAGGACGGACCTTGATGTTGTGTCCGGTACGTTTCTAGTGAACCAAACTTTAGCTTCTGTGTTATTTGATTCGGGTGCCGGTAAAAGTTTTATCTCTGCTGCTTTCTGTGCTAAGCTGCCTGTTAGTAGTAGACGTGTTGATGCGCCCTTTGATGTAGAAACTGCCATAGGTAAATCTACCCGAATCTCTAAGATGATAGAGAACTATGCCGTGGAGCTTGAGGGTCATAAGTTTCCTGTTAAAACGTTTGTAATGACCTTAGGTGGTTTCGATTTGGTTCTTAGGATGGATTGGTTAGCAGATTTCGAGGCGAACATTGTGTGTCGTAAGAAGATGATTCGTTTGACAATGCCCGACGGGAGTTCGGTAACGGTTTATGGTGATCGAGTCACGACAATTCCAAAGGTGATTTAGATGGCGGTGGCGGGGAAGTGTATGAGCCGTGGATGTAGCGCCTACTTGGCCTATGTGAAGGATGTGGTTACACCAACACCACAACTATCCGATGTACCTGTTGTGTGTGACTTTCCAGACGTATTCCCAGAAGACTTACCAGGAGTGCCACCTGACCGAGAGATCGAGTTCCGGATTGACTTGATATCGGGTGCCCAACCTATTGCCAAGGCACCGTATCGATTGGCTCCGACAGAGATGAAAGAGTTGATGGAGCAGTTGCAAGAACTGCCTGACAAGGGGTTTATCAGACCGAGTATCTCTCCTTGGGGTGCTCCGGTCTTGTTTGTGAAGAAGAAAGATGGTAGTATGAGGATGTGCATTGACTACCGTGAGCTGAATAAGTTGACAGTGAAGAACCGCTGCCCCTTACCAAGAATAGATGATTTGTTCGATCAGCTTCAAGGTGCTAGTTGGTTTTCAAGATTCGACCTTTGATCGGGCTATCATCAGCTTAAAGTGAAGGAGCAAGATATCCCTAAAACATCTTTTCGCACGCGCTATGGTCACTACAAGATTCTACTCATGTCCTTCGGTTTGACCAATGCGCCAGCTGCTTTTATGGATCTGATGAATCGAGTGTGTCGGCCGATGTTGGATAGATTAGTGATTGTGTTCATTGATGATATCCTGATTTATTCGAAGAGCGAGATTGAGCATGTCGGTCACGTTCGGGAGGTTCTGGAGATGTTGAGAAAGGAGAAGTTGTATGCCAGATTCTCCAAGTGCGTATTTTGGTTGCATGAGGTTCAATTCTTGGGTCATGTGGTGAATCCCGACGGGATTATGGTGGACCCGGCAAAGGTAAAGGCGATTATGCAATGGAAGTCACCGAAGATGCCATCCAAAATTCATAGCTTCTTGGGTTTGGCGGGCTACTATAGAAGATTCATTCAAGACTTTCCAAGATCGCTTCTCCACTAACTAGGTTGACCCGAAAAGATGTGAAGTTCATATGGGATCAAGCTCAAGAGAAGGCGTTTGAAGAATTGAAGGCGAGGTTGACTCAAGCTCCTGTTCTGTCATTACCCGATGGGAGCGAAGATCTGGTGGTTTATTCTAATGCTTCCTACTCGGGTTTGGGGTGTGTTAATGCAGAGAGGGAAGGTCATAGCCTATGCGTCTGATAGTTGAAGGTTCATGAGGTCAATTACCCTACTCATGACTTGGAGCTAGCAGCTGTGGTCTTTGCACTAAAGATTTGGAGGCACTATCTTTACGGTACGAAGTGCACTATCTTCACTGACCACAAGAGCTTGAAGTACTTCTTCGAGCAAAGGATCTGAATATGAGACAGAGGAGGTGGTTGGAGCTTATAAACGATTATGATTGTGAGATCCATTACCATCGGGCAAGGCCAATGTGGTGGTTGATGCTCTTAGCTGGAAGGAGAGGCCCGAGCCGATTCGGGTGAACGCATACCAACTAATCATGACCTCTGATGTAATGAAGTAGGTCAAGGAGTTTCAGGATGAGGCATTAAAAGAAGATCATCTAAACTCTGAAAGAATGAGAGGTCTGGTTGGGGAATTGGGTGAAAACACGCTCGGTGTTAGAACCCGATTCGGTCGTGTGTGGATTCCTCGTTTTGGGAATCTACGGGTGAGGATTTTAGAAGAAGCTCACAAGACTCGATACTCCATTCATCCAGGTGTCACAAAAATGTATCAAGATATGAAGAAAGATTATTGGTGGCCGGGTATGAAGCGCGTGGTGGAGTATGTGAGTAAGTGCCTTACTTGCTTGCAAGTGAAGGCCGAGCATCAAAAGCCGTATGGGAAGATCCAACCTTTGGATATACCGGAATGGAAGTGGGAGCACATCACCATGCATTTCATTACGAAGCTACCACGTACTCCGAAAGGGTACGATGCCATATGGGTGATTGTGGACCATCTGATGAAGAGTGCTCACTTCCTACCGATTCGCGAGACATATTCATCCGAGAGGCTGGCTGACCTGTTCATCAAGGAGATTGTAACCCGTCATGGTGTGTCGGTGTCCATTGTGTCTGATCGTGACACCCGGTTACATCTAAATTCTGGAAGAAATTTCACGACGCCATGGGGACGAGGTTACATATTAGTACGGCTTATCATCCCCAAACTGATGGTCAGTCAGAGAGGACCATTCAGACATTGGAAGACATGCTTCGGGTATGTGTGATTGATTTTGGAGGAAGTTGGGATGACCATTTACTGTTAGCCGAATTCTCGTACAACAATAGCTATCATGCCAGCATTGGCATGCCACCATACGAGATGCAATACGGTAGGAGATGCAGAACACCCGTTTGTTAGGGTGACATTGGTCAAAAAGAGTTGGGAAGCATCGAGGTAATCAAGGCTACGACTTAGAAGCTTTAGAAGATCAAAGCCTTCATGAAGGTAGCCAAAGATAGACAGAAGTCGTATGCCGATAAACGATGTAAACTGATTGAGTTCCAGGTGGGTGACTGGGTTATATTGAAGGTCTCACCTTGGAAGGGTATTATTCATTTCCGAAAGCGGGGCAAGTTAAGCCCAAGATACATAGGCCCTTTCCGAATCATTGTTCGGGTAGGAGAGGTGGCCTATAGATTAGAGTTGCTCGATGAGTTAAGTGGAATTCATCCGATGTTCCATGTATCTCATCTAAGAAAGTGCTTAGCAGATGAAGGCATGATTGTTCCACTAGAGGATATCGAGGTAGACGAACGACTCAATTACATGGAGCGACCAGTGGCAATCATTGATCGAAAGGAAAAGAGCCTGAGGAATAAAGTGGTCCCCTTGTGCGTGTATAGTGGAAGCATAGGAAGGGATCTGAGTCTACGTGGGAGACTAAAGAAGAGATGAGACAGCATTACCCACAATTCTTTAAGGAATAACAGGTTTCGGGGACGAAACCTATATAAGGGGGTGGACTTGTAACACCCAGATATTTTAAAGTCAAGGAAGAGAAGAATAAAGTGAAAGAAAAGAAAGAAAATAAATAAAACCCAAGTCTAGGGGTAAAAGGTGTCCAAACGGACAAAATGTTTGAAAAGTGGGTGTAAAAGGTGGTATGGTCGCCCATATGTCACATACACCACTAATTTTCGGATTTAAAGAGATACAGAGCAGCAAGTTCTCGGTTTTGAAGGAAGAACAAGAAAGAATTTGAATTCAAGGTAAGAATTCATGCTTTTATTGTGTTCTTGACTGGTCTTATCCTCGGGTTTATGCTTATGCGTGTTTTTATGTGTTCGGGTATGTTTTAGTGGGTTCTAAGCAGTTGAATTCAATTTTCAAACAAGTTTGGAGGAAGCCATACTCAAAATCTGCAAAGGTGAGTTCTAGGACCCCTCTTTTACTGGTTTTTAACTAATTTTGGGGCTGGAAATGCATGAATGTATGTTTTTATATAGCTGGGTTTCGGACCCGTGTGCTTGAATGTGTATATGATGATGTTATGATGTGATGTGTGACTATGTTCATGCTTGATGATGTATGATTGTGTTTCTAAGGCTTAGAGGGTAAGAATTAAGCTTAGAACATGATGAATGGTGTATGGAAATTGAAAATGACGTTTTAGATCCACTTGATAAGTTTCTGAATCTGTCTAAGTGTGTGGAAGTCAATGCGGATGAGCATTTGACTATGTATGGAAATGCGGATGATCATTGGCTAAGTGCATGAAATGCGGATGAGCATTTGATTGCGTATGGAAATGCGGATGAGCATTTGATTGCGTATGGAAATGCGGATGAGCATTTGATTGCGTATGGAAATGCGGATGAGCAAGTAAGTCAATGTGGATGAAGTGGGTCAATGCGGATGAGCATTTGACTAAGTATGGAAATGCGGATGAGGAAGTAAGTCAATGAGGATGAAGTGGGTCAATGCGGATGAGCATTTGACTAAGTATGGAAATGCAGATGAGCAAGTAAGCAATACGGATGAAGTGGGTCAATGCGGATGAGCATTTGACTAAGTATGGAAATGCGGATGAGCAAGTAAGTCAATGCGGATGAAGTAAGTCAATGCGGTTGAGCATTTTACTAAGTATGGAAATGCGGATGAGCAAGTAAGTCAATGCGGATGAAGTGAGTCAATGCGAGTGAACATTGACTAAGTATGGAAATGCGGAAGAAGTAAATCAAATGCGGATAAACTATAGTAAATGCGGATGAACTATAGCAACTGCGGATGACTATAGGAAATGCGGATGACTATAGGAAATGCGGATGAACACTTAGAAAATTCTGACTTTTTGGGGAAAAAGAGGTAATGTAGGCTTTGACCTAGGAGATTCCTAGGGGTTATGTAAGTTGACTTTTGAAGTCATAGATGGTAAGATGGGCATCTAATGATATGTTCTTGATGTTGCATGATGATGATGATGTTACATGGTTATACATGATGTATTTATGTATGTATGATGCCTTGCATGATGATGTATGAGTGATAAGTTTATGTTCCTTGTGATGATGTATGTTTATCTTTCCCATGACTTTACGTGTTATGATAATGAATGAACGAAGTATTATGTAACGTAAAGTGAAAGATAATGAAAGAGGAACATGATGATGAATGCATGCATTAATGAATGAATGTAAGAAAGCCTTGCAAGCACTGTATGTCGGGACACACCATTAAAAGGTGTTAGCCCAACGGTGTGCGGGTTTGCTACCCCGGGAGGATGCACATCGGGGTTCTTCTTTGTGATTGACCATATGGATTAACCATTGTTCCGTGTCTTAGGTACTGTGACCACTTGGTGCTGGGCAGCACCGATGAAGGTTTTTTATAGGCTTAGGTCCAGTATCATAAGCATGAAAGGCATAGCATATGACAATGGTATACATGAACTTTACCTTAGGTACTGTGACCACTTGGTGCTGGGCACCACCGATGAAGGTCTTTTATAGGCTTAGGCACAGTATCACGAGCATGAAGGGTAAAGCTCATGGCGATGATGAAAGTAATGAATGAAATGATGAATGAAAGTATGTTAGAAAGGATGATGAAGATAATAATGATATTATCTGTATGTATATACGATGTATGATCACGAACGAATGTAAAGTATAATATGATTATAAAAGAAAGGATGGTTTTATGAAAGAAAAGTATGTTTTGCTATAAAACTAGAACTCACTCAGCAACGCTGACTTTTATGCATTTTCTAGGTGGCAGGTAAGGTTGCTGAGGACGGCACGAGGCAGCTGCTCAGCTCTTTTGGATGGCATCCATTTATTTAAAGCTTTTGTGATGTAGTACAACAATGAAAATTTGTAACCGACAAACGATGCATTATTTTGTAAAAGTTTTTATGATGAAATGAAATGCTATTTGTTTATGTTTCCACTATAGTGTATTAATAATTAAATGCAAAGTATATGTTCTATGTGCGATGATTTACCAGCTGTAAGCATCCCGGGAACGGGGCCTTACACTACAACATATAAAGTAAAATAAACAATTTTAACTGTGTTTAGATGTTGTATTGTTTTAAATATTGCAGGGGAGGTTACTTGAGCTTGAAGAAATTCTGATGAAAACAAGCATGATGAAGACAAAACTTGAGTTGGGAATATTAGAAATGCAAGGGCAAAATAGAAAAAAAAATAGGATTGAAAGATTGGCCTTAAAATTTGAATCTGTCTTCAATCATAAACCGAGACCACTTTGTTCACCGATGGAATGAGGAAATGAGAAAGAACAAGAGAAAAGAGAAAATGAAAAGGTGTTGGAGGATCTAATATTTGAAGTTTCTATGGACATCAATGAAAAGAGATAACCATTGATAAAAAGTGAAGAAGATGATGTTATGGATGATGGACATAACACTAATAGAAATGGTAAGCGTTGTAATTCTATACAAGATATAAAATTAAGTTAAAAATATTTTATAAGTTATAAGGTTTGCACTAATAAAATCAATTTGTAAAGCAGGTGAAGGGTCAAGCAAAGGTGTAGATTACCAGCAAAAGGAAAATGTAAAGGAAATAGATGATGATGACCTGTGCCCCGGGATATACGAAAAAAAAAGGAAATGCAATGTGAAGGTATTAACGTGTTATTTCTTAGATGTTACTATGCTGGTTTTAATTACAAGATTAAAATATCTGGGATTTGAACGTGGTAGTTTTAAAATTTTTGTAATGTTTAAAAGGAGTTGAGGTTATAGTACATATGCTTACACTAATGTAACTACCTTGTAAAATGTAAATTAGAACCGAATGAATCAATTATAGAACAATTTTGGTTAACATAAAAATAGTTTTGGTTACTTGATAAGAGAAATATACTTACACTAATGTAAATATATTGTCCAAACAACAGAGGTGAATATGTTAGCGGGAAAAGGTACAAATACACAAACAGATTGTAGAAAGAAAGAGGACGCAAGAGGTGTGGATATTAAAGAAGGTGAAATGGAAAAAATCTTAATGGATTGTGGGCCTAAAAAATCTAAAGGTACATAAAAGAGAATCATACATAAGTTGTTTCAAAAATGTGTTTTCGTCGAAATTGTGCGCTTCATAATCATTATGTTTTATGATAGGTTATACTAAAAGCCAAATAAAAAAGAATCCTTACAAGTTTGTGAAGCAAGTAGACCAGAAGACAAAAACCATTGATGATAAAAAAGTGATGGATAGAGATATGGTAGAAGAAAAAACAAAACAAGACATAGGTCTGAGTATACTAAGTACATAATAAAATTGGGTTAAAAAGTACTTGTTCTTATTACTAATTGTTTACTATGTTGGAACATAGTTTTGAAGAACAGACATAGTGAGGAATAGAAATATCTACACAATCAGAATTTGGTCCTAGCACAATTCGCTAAACAATTAGAAGAAAAGAGAATAAAAGGTAAGTAATTAAATGCTTAGATATTATAAGTTTTGAATCATAAAACAGACAATGTGTAACGTTTTCTGGGTTTCAGTGCCGCATTATAAGTCAGTAGACTTGGGTGCACCATCTTACAACTTGAGTTTGACATAGGAGTCTACAGAAACACCTCAAATGAAAGGTAATATTGTAGTTGTGTCAGAAAACAAAATCAGCAACATTCTACTTTGCACTTACATTAAATTAAATGATACACAAAAAAAAGCAGAACGGTAACTATAAGAGGGTACTTGCATTGTAGAAAATAAGAAGGGAAATTTTTTTTGTTAATATACCTTTCTATGATGACTGAGAATGATTTTGGGCTACTTTTATTGAATATAAGTTATGCAAGTCTAGTGGAACATCACTACGATATTACATTAGGTTACATTAAAGAAACGGCCAAAGATAAAATACGTTCCCTAGTAAAAAGGCCAGCAACTTTAGTGCACCAACTTACATAATAGCTTGAATGAAAACAAGTTACAACTTTTTGGTTTTAAAAATATATTGTACACTACACTAATATAGTTGCACCAACTTACATTACATACATCTTACAAAAATAAAGTAAAAAATAGATAGAACAGCTTGTATGCACATTAATGAATATTTATTCTGACCTGTGGATGATGGTGTCCTATTATTTAATAGATAAGCCATGGAACTTTGGTGCCCCATCTTACAGTTTGGGTTTAACACAGGACAATCAATGTAAGCCTCAAGAGAAAGGTAAGTAATGGAATTTATATTTTAGAATACAATATATTTGGTGATCTTACTTTGTGTTTTTCTGTGTGTAAAATTGTATTAAGTTACATTGATTTTAATAAAATTAGTGCACCAACTTACATAATAGCTTGAATGAAAACAAGTTACAACTTTTTGGTTTTAAAAATATATTGTACGCTACACTAATATAGTTGCACCAACTTATATTACATACATCTTACAAAAATAAAGTAAAAAATAGATAGAACAGCTTGTACGCACATTAATGAATATTTATTTTGACCTGTGGATGATGGTGTCCTATTATATAATAGATAAGCCATGGAACTTTGGTGCCCCATCTTACAGCTTGGGTTTAACATAGGACAATCAATGTAAGCCTCAAGAGAAAGGTAAGTAATGGAATTTATATTTTAGAATACAATATATTAGGTGATCTTACTTCATGATTTTAATAAAATTACATCACATCACATTAGATTACAAGAAAAAATAAAGAAAACATTGCTATAAAGTGTATGCATATAATTGTTGTTTATATTTTGGTAACTGTGTTTGATCGTGCGCTCTTCTGTAGTAGAAAAGACATGCAACTTGGGTGCCCCATCTTATAGCTTGGGTTTAACACAGGAGGATGAAACAAGAAAAATGTAAAAACTAAGAAATTACAGTCAACAATAATGATTTACATGACATTATAGTTGCCTCTTTTTTAAAATTATGAGATAACATAGCTTTTCATTTTGTCTCAATAAATTTTTATCCGTTATAGTTTACATTATATGTGGTTTATGAAAGTATGTAGCCTCTTTTTATTTTGTCTCAATACATTATATGTGGTTTATGAAAGTATGTAGCAGAGATGAAAGAAGATTAAAAAACGATTAGGAAAAAAAAGGGTCCGGCAAGGTTAATGATGTAAAAAGAGGTAAAATTAAAAATTCAGGTTTGCCCCTGGATGTTACATCAAAAAAAACTATGACTGTGAATGATGGTGCAAGTTGGGTCCATTATCTTAAAAGTTGGGTTTCACACAGACGAATCAAAGTTGGGCGTCAACAAAAATAGTTAATTTAGAAAACTTATAGTAGACTACAATGAGTTACCCGACCTTACTTCAAAGGAAATTACATCATATTATATTAGATGAAACAGTGGTAAGAAAGTTCCCTGTATAATGGGAGGTTTAATCTGGTTGGGTTTCATATAATAATGTTGTATATTTGGCCACAAATTGATTTTAAATAACTTTAAAAGGAGAAAAAACTAAAAAACATACTTGTATGCATCAAATGATGTGTAAATTTGGTAATTATTACTAATTTTGGGCTATTGTATAGTAGATCACACAGGCAACTTGGGTGCCCCATCTTACAGCTTGGGTTTAACACAGGATGATAAAAGTGCAGCTGAAGAAAAATGTAAAATTTAAATTCTACTGTACACTTCCATGGTTTACATAAACTTTACATTTAAGGAAAAAAAGTATTAATCTTTTATGTGTTAATATAGTTTTATTTGAAATTGATTAATTTCTTATCCTTTATAGTGAAGACACAAAGTGTGAAATGCGGGTTAGAGACACCTTCGGACAATTTGGGCTACAATAAAAAGGGGGAGGGATTTTTTAATAAAGAATGTAATGTAATAACAATTTACACAACGTATGGTACACACGGTTGGGTTTTACACATGACGATAAAAGTGAGGCTAAAGAAAAATATAAAAATTTTAATTCTACGGCTTGGGTTTAACACATGATTTACATTTAAGGGAAAATTTTTAAAAGTTTTATGTGTTATTATAGTTTTATTTTGAAATTTACTAATTTCTTATCGTTTATAGTGGAGACAGAAAGTGTGAAATGCGGGTTTGAGACACCTTCGGACAATTTGGGCTGCAATGAAAAGGGGGAGGGAGTTTTTAACAAAGAAGGTAATGTAATAACATTGTACACAACGTATGCTAAACACGGTTACATTACATAGCAATGAGTCGTTTCCAATTTAATGCCTGCTCCGTTTATAGTCAAAATATAACTTAATGTATGCAATCTTACTTCATGTTTTTCTGTGTGAAAAATTGCATACAGTTACATTGATTTAAAAAAATTACATCACATTACATTAGATTACAAGAAAAATAAACAAAACATTGTTATATACTTTATGCATAACATGATGTTTAATTTTGGTAAGTGTGTTTAATCGTGCGCTCTTCTGTAGTAGAAAACACATGCAACTTGGGTGCCCCATCTAACAGCATGAGTTTAAAACAGGGGGATCAAAGTGGGTCCCAGGGAAAAGGTAAAATTTTAAATTTACAGTAAACAATAATAATTTACATGACATTACAGTGAATGTTTTTTTAGTTTATAGAATAACATAGCTTTCTTTTTTGTCTGAATAAATTCTTATCCTTTATAGCTTACATTATATGTGGTTTATGTAAATATGTAGTAAAGATGAAAGAAGATAAGAAAACGACTAGAAAAAATCCAGCAAGAAAAAGAATGGTGTCGTCTTCAGCAAAATCACCATACTATATGAGGGAGACAACAATTGATCAATTATTCACCAAGGAGGAGGAGGCTATATGGGAATTAATATTCAACGCAAATCCAAGGTAAAATATTTTATTAGCATATAAGAAATTGGGATATGGGGAATTAAAAGTAAACAAAAGAAGAAATTTCTTAGAGTAGTTTAACTTTAATTTTCGTTAAAGTGATATTAACAAATAATGTTGCACTAATGCAGCGAACAAGTATTTGACACACAATTAGGGGTGAGGACAGAGATATTTATCTTAAGGACCTTGGAACCATGTAGGGAGGTTTATGGCAACATCATAGACTGTTGGGTTGCATTATTGAATAATGAAGAAAAGTTATGGAGCATGGAATCACTGCATAGGCTATTTGTGTGCCACCAGCCTTTTGTAAGTAAACAAACAAGAAAATATTCCATCATCATTACAAAAAATCTCCCCCCGTTCATTGTGATTTGTTTGTCCAGTTGAGTGGCTATTCATCAACGAGGAAAAATGTTTGAGGATGTTTACAAATAACATTTTTGAAGCGTTAGGGAGGGACGAGAGGCAGAGAAATCTTAAAGGATACGATCTAGTATTCTTTCCAATATTGGAAAAAAAACATTTCTACCTTGTCGTGTTTGACATGAAGAACCCATCAACTTTTGTCATTGATAATATGGAGCCTAAAGAGAGCATTGTCCAACTATGGGACAATGACGAGTATCAAAAAACAAGATACACCTTACAAAGTGGTGAGTTTATTAAAAATATTGCTTTTTTACAAACGTGGTACAAAATTGTTATATTTGTTAAAACATAGAAATGGGGTAACTTGTTTTCATTGTTGGAAGAAACATATTTTTACTCAATACTTGCTAAAATGGGGGAATGGTAAATCAGGCAGAATTGGAAGTACAAACATCAACAGACTACAGTTGGAATGGGCCACTAAACACAACTACACTGATTGTGGGATATTTACAATGCGGCATATGGAGATGTTCATGGGCAACAATGGGGCACCTTTTGAGTGTGGTTTCAAGAATAACGAAAGAACGCTGAAGTCTCAAATTAAAATTTTGAGAAAGAAATATGCTGCAAGAATTGTACTATCGAATATAAACGTGCACAAGAAAACAGTGTTGGATGCAGCCTACGGTATAAAATCTTGACGTTCTTTTCACAAAATATGTGATTCTCAAACTTAACTTAAGATTTGAAAGTTAGTGTTTCGTGTTGGTTAGTTTACTGTAATTTTTATTTTGTCATAACTCATTTACACTACTAAAAACAAAGCAGGGTGTCTGGTCCTTATATTTTGGTATGTTTAATATTAATGATAGACAAAATTACTTACGAATGGTGTTTTGTTTAATACATATGATTCTGCATAGATGATGTAGATATAATTCATTTTAGATGTTAGTTGATGGGAAAAAAGTAAGCATGATGGTACAGAATGTGATAATAAATAGACGATGTCAACATTGGAAATTTTAAAATCACTACATCTTGATATAATTGTTTAATTGGTGCGCGTACCAATGTAACCATACAAATATAGGTGCCATTTATTGTAGTGTAATTCCACTATACACTTTACTACTAACACCTGACATAAACTATTGTAAGCAAATGTAACTCTGTTGCTTACTATTGTGTAATTAAAGTTGAAGAATTTCAATGCACAAGAAGTTGTTCAACTCTGTTTGCTTACTAGTGTGTAATTAAAGTTGATAGACATTTTTCATACGAGTTGGTGTACAAAAAAAGAAGCATAATCTATTATAAATTAGACAAAACCTTCTGGAAACTGTATGTTTTAGAATACATTATGTATATGTAAAATTTCCTACTTGTGTGCATACTACTTACAGTAGTTATAACAGTGTATATGTAAAACTACAAGTTTAAGTTAATGTACTGTTGTCCAACTTTAAAATACAACTTTGAAAAACAAATATGATGGTAGAGTATAGTACAATAGATAGACGATGTAAAAATGTAAAATTCAAAGCACTGAATGTGGATGTAATTGTTTTATTTATGAACATACTAATTTAACCAAACTATATATATCTATAGGTTAAAGTAGTGTACTAGCAACAAACAATTTGTTTTAACACCTAACTATGTTGCTTACTATAGTTTACTATACTAATGTAAGTAAATGAAACTATGTTGCTTACTATAGTGTAACTGTAATTGAAAAACTTCAAGCATAAGAAAAAATTGAGACATTAACATAAAAATAATGGTTTCTAGTTTAAATATTAATTATATTCAATTCACATAAAAAATGGTTGATATTAAAATTAAATATGATTCTGCCTAGATGATATAAGTGTGAATACTTACAAATGAAAACTGATGTAAAAAATGAAGGTAACTTTATATAATAGAGGGTGCTCATACCCTTTAGTGTTCAAAAAATAAACATAAAATATATTACAAACGACACAAAAACTACTACAAAGTGTATATTTTATAATACAGAATCCATATGTAAATTGTTTTGTTTCGGTTCATATTAGTGTCACAAATATGTAAACATGTTAGTTACATTTAGTGTAACTTAGAACACTACTGTAACTTAATGTAGTGGTGTTCACACTTTATACTACTTTCTTCAAAAATAAAAATATAGATTTATACCAACATAACATCAAACATTAACAAGATTTATCTTACATTGTTAGAAATCATAGTTGTTTCATACACCATATGTATACACGTTGTCCCTTTCAAAAAAGGTAACCAAAAAACATATGGATCAGAAACAAAATGATAGAACCTACAAATAAGTGTTGCGAGTAAGTAGTACGTTACACACTACAAAGTTGAAGCCCAAAAAAACATAGCACTACTCAGATACGTTACCCACTAATAAGTGGTAACCAAAAAAATAGAAGTGACCAAACTGCCAACTACTAGGGATGGTTGTTGGGCCCGGCCTTAACCTTCTTCCTGCAGTTCCTCATATCATGGTGTCCATACTCCTTACATATGTTGCACAATCTTGGCTTCTTCATGCTCCTCTCAACAGCCTTCTCACCAAGTCCAATTAAACTTTGATTGTTTCCGCATCCCTTGTTGCGAATACCTTGAGGGGTGGTTAAATTCACTTTAGGTACATCTTCAACACCAACCAACGACTTAATAACTTCAGTCCTTGATTTAGAGACGAATTCTGTTGATTTATGGGTCAGAATCTCTTCCTTGATTTCCTTTAACTTTGTAGCTAAACCTGATAACCCATCAATGTTATCCCTTAGTTGATCAACACAATCATTAACGCATTCTAGCACATTGTTCCTTAAAACAGCTTCCTCAGCTGTCTCTACCGTAAGGCGGTTCTGTATACTAAACACCTGAGTGGGAAGACTGTCTCGAAACCAACGGGGAGATATATAGGCATCTGGGATTTCAGATACTTTGTTTAAACAAAAGACACAAAATATGTGTCGAAAAAGGTAGCCAATACATGTAAACCCCATACAGGAACACTCATAAGACTTGGTAACCAAGTGATGTGAAACTTGGAACTAAATTAGTTAATTAATGATATAAATAAATACAAAATATTAAACAACAAAAAAGTAATGTAAGAAAAAGGTGATTTTCAGTTGCTTACGTAGAATTCATTATAACATCGTTCCTCTTATGTAACACCCCGAAATTTTATTTAAACGAAAGGAAAAAAAAGTAAGTGGAAGGAATGGAAACTGTGCACAAATGGAGGGGGAAAAAGTGTACAAAGTACAAATCTTATTATTTTAAGACTTTAAAGGGCATGGTCGCCCATATCAAAGTAGAAAGTTGCTTTGATCTCGGAGGAAGAAGAAGAGAGAGAGAGCCCGGTTCTAGAGAGAGAAAGAGGAAGAAGAAGCTGAAAAAGGTAAGTCTTCTCTTGTTTGAGCTCGGTTTCAGCTGAGTATTAAGTTCTTGACCCAAGTTCTTGACCCAAGTTCTGGTTGTTTAGAGATTGTTTTCGGGATTCAAAGAGCTGAATCGAAGTGGGTCTTGAACTGGAAGAGTGTTGTTCAAAAGCTACTCAAGGTGAGTTTCTAGAACCCCTCTTTTACTGATTTTTAACTGATTTGGGGCTATTATGTATACTAAATAAACATTTTGAAAGAAACCATGGGTTTACAGCCTTATGTTCGAATGATGTATGTAAGTTATAGTGTTGATTATGGGTTAGAAATGATGTTTAGCATGCTTAGATGGCCTTAGTATGTTAGATCTGTGTTTGGGAATGCTTAGAATGGCAATTGGGCGAAATTGGTAGTATAGAAAATATTTTAGAATATTTGATGAACATGAACAGTGGTTCATGCGCCCAAACAGCGGTCCATGCGTCTAGCATGAGTGACCAGACGCCTAAGTGTTGGCCATGCGCCAAAGAGTGGGTCATGCGCCTGAACAGTGGCTCATGCGCCCAGCATGTTGGCCACGCGGCTAAGTATTGGCGATGCGCCCAAGTGTGGCCATGCGCCTAAATAGTGCCCATGCGCCCAAGTGATCGAAACGGCTAAGTGTGGACCATGCGCCTAAATAGTGCCCATGCGTCCCAGTGATTGAAACGGCTAAGTATTGGCCATGCGCCTAAACAGTGCTCATGCGTCCCAGTGAATGAAACGGTTGTGTTGGTGATGCGCCTGAACAGGGCAGAAACGCCCAAACAGTGTCCATGCGCCCAGACTGTTTATACTTAGAATTTTTATGCTCATGCGCCTGGAAGGACCCATGCGCCCACTTTGGACTTGAGGTTTTGTAAGTGGATTTCAAGGGGTAAAATGGGGAGATAGGCCTGGTTATGATGTGATGGCTTATGTTTGATGTGTGTATGATGTTGATGGTGTATGTTTATGTTTATGTGTGTTTCTTATTATGTATATATGTCTTCCCTTGGCTTTGCGTTGAACGTCAATGAATGTAATGAAAGTATTATGTAACGTAAAGTGGAAGATAATGAAAAGTGGAATGTAATGAATGAATGCATGCATTAATAAATGAGAAAGTATAAAAAGGCTTTGAAAGCAATATGTACAGAGGTGAATGGCTCTAAATGCCTTAAGCTCTACCGCGTGAGGTTCAGCAAATCCTAAAGTGTGCATGCAAGGGTTCTAGTCTTTGTGGGGGTGTTACCCACTTCGGTGGGGGTGCTGTTACCCACTTCGGTGGGAGTGCTGTTACCCACTTCGGTGGGGGTGTTGTTACCCGAGTTATGTATAACTTCGGGGATGTGGCATAAAGCCAAGCATAGTTATGACGTGAGCGACTCTGTGTCGCAACAGACTCGACAGAGGTCTTTGCCCATGAGAGGAGATAAGAGGTGAGCGACTCTGTGTTGCAACAGACTCAACAGAGGTCTTTGTCCATGAGACGAGATAATGAGATGAGTGACTTTATGTTGCAACAGACTCGGATGGAGTTTAATCTCTGTGATTGACTCGTATGGGATCTTTGTCGCGTATCCTGGTGCTGTGTCAATCTTCGGACATGAGTCGAGGGTTTGTGAGCAGGCCCTGGCACAACATCAGCTTTCGAGCATGAGTCAGGGATATTGCAAGGAACAAGAATCGAGTAATAAAGAGTAATGAGCGAAAGATCATGTAGAAAGAATGAACGTAAGAATGAACGTAAATGAATTATCGTAATAAAGTACAGAACAGGAACCTCGTCATTCGACCTCAGTAATCGTGGCTGAGTGCCACGAAGAGGGTAAAGTCTGACCGGATCTAGAAAGAGAGGTGAACGATAATGTAATACGTTAAATGAACAAAGCTTATGAACGTAATGACGAAGACAATAATGATATTATCTGTATGTACGTATGATGCATGATCGCGAACGGTTGTAAGGTATAGTATGTTTTTGAAATAAAGTAAAGAACGGTTTTAACAGAGAAAAGTATGTTTTATTATAAAACTAGAACTCACTCAGCGTCGCTAACTTTTGTATGCATGATAGTTGGCAGGTATATGTTGATGCTGAGGAGTTGCAGGCATGGATGCATAAGCTACTAGGAGCATGTTGAGGCTGGCATCCGTATTTTGACATGTCTTGTATTTTGAGATGAAAACAAATGTTGTAAATGATATGTTTTGGTTATTAATGATAGATTTAAATTCCATTGCAAAATATACGTACGTTTTAAATTGTTTTATGTGCGATGAACCACCAGCTGTAAGCGTCCCGGGAACGCGGGCCTTACAAGTTGGTATCAGAGTAAAAGTTTAAGTGAATTGGGTAAATATTTTGAAAAACCTAATCTTAAACTGAGAATGGGACTAAAAGGAAAAGGGATGCCAGTCCTAGTAGCTATGTGCCTGCAGGTAAAGGTTTTATGTAAACGTTTTATGTAAGTAAATGTTAACCAGCATTATGTGCACATGTTATGTGGCTTGTGTGCTTTTGTGTAGATTTAGAAACTGATGTAGTCGGGATAGGAAATGCTTGGGGTATGAAGAGTAAAGTAAGTGGCTAAGCACAACTGGCCACTGTAATTAGGAACTTACTATACTTGACATAAACTGAGTTATTAACTTGAATGACCACGTTAGTGTTTGAATCTTATAGTGTGTTAGAAGATGGTTGGCGGTAGATCTTCAAAAGCTTCACGTGGTGGAGGCGGTGGTGGATGTGGTGCTAAACCACGGGTCACAAGAGGAAGGTCTAGGGCTGAAAGAGTAGTCCATGAGGAACCCGAGGCCCCTCATCAGGTAAGCGGTGATGAGAATGCTAATCAGAGAGCCTCGATGAGAGAGGCGGTCAGGGAGGAAGTGCATCAGGTTATGCAGACAATCCTACCGTCTGTGGTGACCAAAGTTATGAAGGCTGTTAGAGACGAGGAGAGACAGAAAGGGGTAGACCTTCGGGCGAAAGGAGACGACCCGAGACTGAAACGGTTTTCTTCAAAGGAGACGACCCGAGACTGAAACGGTTTTCTTCGATTACGAAGAGGACGAAGAGGAAGAGCCTGCGCCGGAGGCTGCACGAGGCTGTAACTATGGGGCTTTTCAACGATGCAAGCCCCTAACTTTTAATGGAAACGGCACTGCTGCTATTGCTCACCGATGGGTGAGAGAGATGGAAGCGGTACTGAATATTAGCGAGTGCCGGGAGGATCAGAAGGTGAATTTTGCTACCCATTCTTTTGTGGACTCAGCCTTGTGTTGGTGGGACAGTATCGTCGAGGTTGAGGGAAGCAGGGCTATCGGGAGGATGCAATGGCCAGAGTTGAAAAGGCTGGTGATTGAGGAATTATGTCCTCATCGTGAGATGGACAAAGTTGAAAAAGAGTTCTTGCAGCTGGAGGCGGGAACGATGACACATCAGCAATACACCACGAAGTTCAACGAGATGGCACATCTACTTCCGGATTAGGTGACACCTCGTTCGCGAAAGATCAAGAGGTGCATTCAGGGCTTGCCAGCGGACATCCGTAGGCACATGATCGCTGCCCGACCAAGCACGTTTAGGTCGGCGGTCGATTTGGCGAGGAGATTGTATGATGAAAGATCTGTGATGGTGACTGAAAGTAGCAAGAAAGGAGACGGTGATCAAGAATGGAATGGGAAGCGATTGGAACGTGGCGGAACTGCTCCAGGTGACAAAGGTGCACGAGTGGACGATCAGCGGGTGATCATAACTGGTGCGAGGTCAAAAGGTGTGACAAGTGTGGACACAGGCACCCCGGGGAATGTAGACTGGGGGGCAATGTCTGTTTCCGTTGTGGGAGGACCGGACATGTGGCGAAGAACTGCGGTATGGGGAGGTGTTATTCCTGTGGTGAGGAAGGTCACATGAGCAGGGATTGCAAGAAGCCGAGAGCGGAAGGTTCGGGAGTGAAGAAGATCGGAGGAAGCTCATGTACGAGGAAGGAGAACAGAGGGTGAAGGCTAGAGCCTTCGCTATGACCGGGAGGAGGTTAGGTCCGACTCCGAGGTAACGTCAGGTACGTTCTTGCAAGTTTAGATTTATGCATCTATGCTTTAATTGTGACGCTTGTAGTAGTTTTGTTGCCGCTATTTTCTGTGATGTTGCACGTTAGGGGTAGGAAGATCGATGAGCCCTTCGATGTAAGAATTGCTATTAGTAAGTCTACCAGGTTACCTAATACCCTAGAGGATTGCGTGATAGAATTGAGAGAGAGCGCTTGTTCCTACTAGGCTGTTCAAGATAGATATAGGTGGGTAGACATGCATCTTCGGGTGAGTTGATCAGTAGTCTATTACTCAAACCCCAAGTGTTGCAAGAAGATGGATTGCTCAACTGAGCACAACCAGAGTTCGGTGACAACCTACGACAATGAAGTATGAGGAAGGCTTCGACCAGGAAAGTAGATTGCTTAGCTTGGAGTCAAGTAAAGCTAATACTAAAGTGTAGAGGGTCATTCTCAGTTATTGCTCAGGTAGGAGAAGTGGCACATCGACTGGAGCTACCTGATGAGTTAAGTGGAATTCATCTGATGTTCCATGCATCTCATCTAAGAAAGAGCTCAACCGATAAGGATATGATCATGCTACTAGAGAATATTGAGATGGAAAGAGTATCCAACCACGAGGAGATACTGGTGACCACTACTAATAAGAAGAAGAGAATAGACTAAGGAGGATGATGGTTTCATTGGTGTGAGTGCAGTGAATCCTAAAGGGATGTAAGTTTAAGTGCAAGATCAAAGAAGAGGTGAGACAATGTTGCCCGTAACTATTCAAGAAGCGGCAGGATTTGGGGACGAAACCTCTTTAAGGGGGGTAGACTTGTAACACCCTGAAATTTTATTTAAACGAAAGGAAAAGAAAAGTAAGTGGAAGGAATGGAAATTGTGCACAAATGGAGGAGGAAAAGTGTACAAACTACAAATCTTATTATTTTAAGATTTTAAAGGGCATGGTCGCCATATCAAAGCAGAAAGCTACTTTGATCTCGGAGGAAGAAGAAGAGAGAGAGAGAGAGCCTGGTTCTAGAGAGAGAAAGAGGAAGAAGAAGCTGAAAAAGGTAAGTCTTCTCTTGTTTGATGTTGGACGAAAAGAACCAATGAGCCAGATCAAAAAAACCTCTAAGTCCCACAGACATCACAACAACTGCTAAAGACTTGATCAGCTGTTTTATAAAGTCTGAAGAGCAACAGCTGAAGTACAAGTACCGAAGACTTCAACAGCTGAAGATCAAAGTCTGAAGATCAACAGCTGAAGAACTAAAGTACTGAAGGTCAACAACTGAAGATCAAAGTCTGAAGATCAACAGCTGAAGACAACAGCTGAAGACAACAACTGAAGACAACAGCTGAAGACATCAGCTGATGACAACAGCTGACGTTCAAGTACAAGTACTGAAGCCTTCAGAGTTTGTTACAACAGCTGAATAAGCATTCTTCAGTTGTTGTGATGGTTCCTTTCAGTAGTTTTCTTTTCGTTTAAGTTTTTATAAAATGACTGAAGAGCATGTTCTTCAGTCGTTGTAGTTTCAGTAGCTTCTTTGCAGTAGTTGTAGTAACTGATAACACTTAGTATTTTCGTAAGAAGATGTCAGCTGTTTTGACATCTTCAGTAGTTGTGTTTCAGTTGTTTGAATAATTCTGTTAGATGTCACTATCAAGTGACATCAGCAGACGTCACATCTCCTATATAAGGAATGTTCCACCACGACATTCCTATATAAGGGATGATTGACGTGATTGTATGTGTGACATTTTGCCACCACGAAAGTGCGTCTTGAATGAAATCTTTGATTCGCGGAATTTCTTCTATAATCGTCCACTCTTACTTTGAATGTCTATTATTATCTTGTGAATTGGCTAAATGATTTGTTAAAATTCCGCTGCAATAATCTCTAATCAATCAAACGCACATCGCTGATCTTAACAATTGGTATCAGAGCCAGGTTAATCATTGATCGATCTAACAATTGATCATTGAAACTACATTGATATCTGCATTTGATTGAATTAGCTTATATGCAAGAACTGGTTATAGATTATTGATTTTCTGTCGCTTTCGTTTTATTGTTCTCTGTGCTCTCTTGGTTCAAATTGGTTTGTTGTGTTTTGTTCTAAACCGATTAAAACTTAATTGATTTTGGTTGATTCTGAGAATGACTACTCCTTCTAATGACCCTCACAATACCGGTTCCTCAACCAAGCCTCCGATGTTGGTTAGGACTGAGTATAACATATGGCAACGAAGAATGCTTCATCACCTGTATGTTAACAGTTCAGCTTGTTGGACATCAGTGGTATATGGTCCACATAAGCCTATGGTGAACAATCCGGAAACCAATCAAATGGTTCTGAAGAAGAAGGAGCAATACTCAGATGAAGATCGGAAACTGTTTGAGATTGATGCAAAAGCCCATGGAATTCTGGCCATGGCACTGCCTAATGAAATCTATTCAGGGCTTATGCATCATGAAACTGCTCATGACCTCTGGAATGCACTGAAGGAACAATTCGGTGGAACTGATGAGGTCTTAGCAAACAACAGAGAAATTCTTGCCCAACAATATGAAACATTCTCTCATAAGAAGGGTGAGACACTGACTCAACAGTTTGAGCGTTTTTCTTGTTTAATCTCTAAGCTAAAGATGGTCAAACATGAATATACCAATAGCCAGATGAATAACAGATTCCTCAGATCACTGCCTGAGAGATGGGACACATACACTATTGTTCTACGCTCCAGTGCAAATCTGGATAAACTATCTCTTACCCAACTTCATGGGAAACTGCTTACATTCGAAAGAGAGATAGAGCAAAAAAGGAAACTGTCATTATCAGGAAAGCTCACTGATGACTTTGTACTAGGGAACACTGCCTTGGTTGGTCATGAGTCAGAATATGCTGCATCTGAAAGCAATTATGATGAGCATATTGATTTCTCTTCAAACAGTCCTGATCATGCTTTTGTTGGTATTGATAGTCATTCTGGCAGAAATAGTGACAATCTATGCTTCATCATGGATGATCTGAAGGGAATTGCTGATGATGATTTGGAAGAGATGGATATTCTGAGCCAAATGGCTTTGATTAATATCAGATCTCAGAAATTCTACAAGAGGACTGGCAGGAAATTCCCTGGACTCTCTGGCAAAACCAAAGTTGGTTTTGACAAGAGTAAGTTGAGGTGTCACAAATGCCAAAGGCTTGGACACTTTGCAAGAGAATGCAGATCAACTGGATCTAATTCCTCTGCACCCTTTGTGACTTTTCCTAGCACTAGTCTACAAAACAGAGGGCAACATCCTGCTGGTTCTGGTCATCAATCACACCCTGTATCTCCTGCATATTTTGTCCCCAGGGTCAATGTCATATCCTTTCCCTGCTATTACATGCCTCAGCCAAATACAGTTCAAGCTCCAATTGCACAACAACCACATGCATACCTGAACCTCAGCCTTCCCAATCTCATCAACAAACTCAACCTCAACAACACAGCTTTTTCACCCCAGGAGTTGTTGACTGGAGCAGTTTACCAGATGATCTGTCTGGTCATGAACAACTGTTCTCTGGTGCAGGTCAACATGGTGGTGACAGTCCTTTTGGAAATCTAGCCCTCATGGCTTTGGAATCTGCTGATACTTCATCCTCCAATGCCTCTACACCACAGGTATCACAGGTATCCTCTGAGGCAAAAGCCAAACTATGTTCTGAAACATGTATAGCTACATTTGCATCTATTAGAGAAGCAAATATAGCTTTAATTAACAAGAACATTGAGCTAGAACAAACAATTTTCAAAAGCAAAGCTGAATTTGAGTCTGTGATTAATGATAAGAATGATGAAATTTACAAACTTAAATGTCAAATCACTGATGCTAAGTCTAGGGAAGAGATACTTCTAGAGAAGTACAGAGACCTCAAAGAAACACTTGCAACTACCCAGGTAGAGTGTGATCGATGGGTAAATTCTTGCAAGGGTTTTGAAATGCTTCTTAGTAAGCAATCTGCTTCCAATGTGAAGTTTGGCATTGGTTATAATCACACTGCTCCTCCTACATACTTTACTCCCAGAGCAGAGGTAGAATCTGATGGTGAAAGCAATAACCAATCCTCTTCATCATGTGATCTACTTTCTGATACAGCACCATCAGAAGTAGAAGTCAGCATTAATTCCTCACATGCTGATGTTGTTGGTTCAAATGCTGACACGCACATGATCACAAAGTTGATCACTCCAGGTGATATTTCACAATGTACTGAAAGTACTAAAAAGAATGTCATAACACCTGGAGAACAAGCCCAAACTACTACATGCACTAAAGGAAAGAATACTGCAAGTAGAAAGGGTGGAAAAATTACTGAAGAAGTTATCAAAAAAGCAGGTACTAAAGCAAAGAAAACTGCTAGTACTGATAGCAAACTGCTGAAGAACAAGTCTTCAGTAGTTTCATCTTCTTCAGCAGATGATCAACTTAAGATGAAGAAAAAGCCATGTGAAATATGTGGCTTATTCAATCATCTTACTGAAGATTGCTGGTATAAAAAGGGCTCCAAACTCAAACATAATGAAAACATTAAAAAGAAAATGGACAAAATGAAAACTGAGTTTGAAATCAAATTTGTACCAGTAATATCAAAACCTGTAATCCTTAAATCCAAAAGGAAATCCACAAAGAAAGGGGTCAAACAGGTAACAGCTGAGGTTGCTCAAAGTGAGATGGTACAACACAGGAACCCATCAAACTCAAGCACTAATGTGTCTGATGAGCTGAAGGCTTTATCATAAAATCAGACATAACTTGTTATGATGGTTCAACATCTATTGAGGAGATTTAACCAATTAGATGCTCCTGAGTTGAAATCACAGAGAAGAAAATCCATGCCAAAGGATTCTTCTTCTTCACCATCTCCAATCCCTCAGGCTGTTATTTACAACAAGTCTGTTAGTTTACCATCTGATGATATGAACAGACCCAAAACCAAAAAGGTTTGGGTCTCAAAAACTAACTAAGTGTTTATGATTGCAGGGTTCTTCAACATGCCAAAGTAGCATCTGGTATGTAGACAGTGGGGGATCTATGCATATGACAGGGAACAGCTCTCTTCTTCATGACTACTCTCAAGGAAAGAAGGGGTTGTTTCTTTTGGCAATGATACTAAGGGTTACATCATTGGAAAAGGTTTTGTATCCAATGGAGAAATAAAGTTTGATGATGTTAATCATGTGTAAAATCTCAAGTACAATCTCTTGAGTGTCAGTCAAATGTGTGATAAAGGACATGCTGCTCTTTTCACCAGTCAGAACTGCAGGATTCTGTCATCTAAAGTTCTAAACTTGATGATAAGGTGTTAACATTTGAGCTCGGTTTCAGCTGAGTATTGAGTTCTTGACCCAAGTCTGGTTGTTTAGAGTTTGTTTTCGGGATTCAAAGAGCTGAATCGAAGTGGGTCTTGAACTGGAAGAGTGTTGTTCAAAAGCTGCTCAAGGTGAGTTTCTAGAACCCCTCTTTTACTGATTTTTAACTGTTTAGGGCTATTATGCATACTAAGTAAACATTTTAAAAGAAACCATGGGTTTATAGCCTTATGTTCGAATGATGTATGTATGTATGTATGTTATAGTGTTGATTATGGGTTAGAGATGATGTTTAGCATGCTTAGATGGCCTTAGTATGTTAGATTTGTGTTTGGGTATGCTTAAAATGGCAGTCGGACGAAATTGGTAGCATAGAAAATATTTCAGAATGTTTGATGAACATGAACAATGGTTCATGCGCCCAAACAGTGGTCCATGCGTCTAGCATGAGTGGCCAGACGCCTAAGTGTTGGTCATCCGCCTAAGAGTGGTTCATGCGCCTGAACAGTGGCTCATGCGCCCAGCATGTTGGCCATGCGGCTAAGTATTGGCCATGCGCCCAAGTGTGGCCATGCGCCTAAATAGTGCCCATGCGCCCAAGTGATCGAAACGGCTAAGTGTGGACCATGCCCCTAAACAGTGCCCATGCGTCCCAGTGATTGAAACGGCTAAGTATTGTTAGGATCAGTGATCTAAGTTTGATTAATTAGAGTGGATTGCAGCGGAATTCAAACAATGAATTAGACAATTAGCAAGAACACACTTGATATTCAATGCAAAAGTAAACGGTTATAGAGAGAGAATTATGCAAAAGGAATATTTCATTCATATGCTTTCGTGGTGGCTAAATGTCACACATTACAACTAGGTCAACATCCCTTATATAAAAGATGTGACGTCTGCTGATGTCACTTGATAGTGACATCTAACAGAATTATTCAAACTACTGAAACTATGCAAACTACTGAGAATGTTCTCAACTACTGATTACATCTCAGAGAATACTAAGTATAAGAAACATAAAACTACTGAACTACAACTACTGAAACTATAACTACTAAAAAGTAAATTACAAGTACTGAAAGGAAACCATCACAACTACTGAAGTTGATAACTTCAGCTGTTGTGACAACTACTGAAGTTGATAACTTCAGCTGTTGTGACAACTACTGATCACTTTGGTCTTCAGTCTTTGTCTTCAGTTTTTGTTCTTCAGTACTTTACTTCAGACGTTGTCTTCAGTTGATAGCTTCAGACTTTGTCTTCAGTACTTTCCTTTCAGACTTTGTCTTCAGTACTTTACTTCAGACTTGTCTTCAGTACTTACTTCAGACGTTGTCTTCAGTTGATAGCTTCAGACTTTGTCTTCAGTACTTTCCTTTCAGACTTTGTCTTCAGTACTTTACTTCAGACTTTGTCTTCAGTACTTTACTTTCAAACTTTATCTTCAGACCTTGTAATCAGCTGATGTCTTCAGCTGTTGTGATCTTCTTCAACAGTTATAATGTCTGTGGGACTTAGAGGTTTTTCTGATTAGGCTCATTGGTACTTTTGTTCCAACAAACTCCCCATGAACCAATGCAGCCAAATCCTCTAAACTTATTGATGATCCCACTTATTCTTGGCAGAAACACCCTCTTGATCAGCTTCAGAGGTAATCAGTTAAGCACAGGCCGGGAAAAGGTTTCTAATCTTTTGATTGGCTAAGTATGGAAGGGAACTCTGTCTTGGGAAACTGGACACGAAGTCTTGTCCCAACCATAAAACCTAATTCCCATTAATGAGTCTATAAGACTCACTAGCATAGGCCTCAAGGAGAACAACTTGTTCCTCCTTGGTGAGTTCTTCTGCTTCTCCCTCGAAGAAGAACTCTGGGCCATAATACTCAGACAGATATCTCACTGTCTTTCCATTTTTCAACTCCACAGTTGTTATCTCTTTATAAGCAAATTCATCAGGGTGAGAGCCTTCAAGCAACAACTGGAGTTCACTCTTCTGAAGATCTTCAAGTCTTTTGTATAACAACCCCTTCTTGATCATTTTGTTCTCAAGAATAGATTGAGGGTTTGTCTTGGATTTGTGAGCTCTCTTGAATTCTTCAATGATTTCCCAGGGTGAGACTACCATGGCCAATATAATTGCAGCATTCAAGGTCTTCTTCACTTGGCCATGATATCTACTTGGTATATTCTTCTTATGAATTCTAGAACTTACCCTGGGGTCTGGCAAGATCCACACTCTTTCTTTTGATGTTGAAAAGTATGTTTAAGAGTGTACAGCCTCAGAGCCTGTTCTTCATTTCTTGAATGGATGAGGACAGAGGGAAATCCTTATCAACCATCTTGATAAACTTCTCATCGTGCTGTTTCTGCTGTTCTGCTTTTTCAATCTTTACCTTCACCATCTGCATTTGCAAGTCAGGAGTAATCACTTGTTGACTTCTGTGCTTAGGTGATTTGAGTTTGAGAACAGCAGAGATTGGCAGACTATCATCATCATCATCCTCTTCTTCATCTTCTTCTACCTCAACACCCTTCTCCTCCTTCTGGGTGCATCACTGGGTAAGGTTTGAGGTGGTTTTTGGGGTAAACGGATTGGTTTTGTGGGTTGAGTTGTGGGTGGCTTTGGTTTAGGGATAGATTTGGGAGATTTTAGAGATAAGGGTTGTGTTTGAGTAGGAGTGTGAGAAGACTGACTTAGCATTTTGGTGGTGAGTTTGGCTTTGGAGAGCTTTGCCATTTCAGTTCTATTCCCTGCACCTGCTTCATCCAGTGCTTCAATTATCAACCCTTATTATAGCCTCCAGCAGAGCAGATTTTCTTGGTTATCTCCAAGATACTGTCTCTGGACCAAGCCTTTATCTCTATCAATGATCTTCCAAGATATTTGGCAATGAATCTGATCATTATCTCCAATCTTTCCCTTTCCAACACACTATAACCAGCCCATCTAGCTTGAATCTCTTCTATTTCCAGCCTTTTGATCTCAGTGTCTAGTGTGGCTATGTCATGACCTTGTCGAAAGAGCTGATCAATAATTTTATCCATGGATCTGCTATAAGCTTCATCAGCATCTTTGACAAGATCTTCTAAGGATTTATCTTCATCAGCTTTTGACTCAGCACTTTTCTTTCTTTTATATGTGATCAGCTGATCTTCCTTCTCTTTATCTGTGATCAACTGTTCTGAGATCAGTTCTTTCTCCACCTCCTTCTCTTTTGCAGGTTCTTTCTCATCATCAACTCTTTTTCTTTTCTTTTCTTTCACTGCCTTAGACTTGGAAGTCTCCCCCTTTTTGGTTGCATTGGGAGCAGGGGCTTGAAAGGCAGAAAGAGATTTGTGAACAGCATCATCAATGAGGGTTGTAGATTTGAGGATATCCTCTCATCAATGGTTGTATGCACTATGTCAGTGATGATGGGAGTGATGAGAGGTAAGGAGTTTTAAAAGATAGCAACCATCTGCTCAGAGGGGTTCTGTCCCTGAGAGGTGGTGCCAAAAGCAGTGACTGGTGGCATAGTTATGTGTGTAGGCTCAGTGTTTGGTGAACCTTCAAAGGAAGGTGCCATATGTGGGGATATTGGGGTAGATTGACTTTGATCCTGAGACATTTTGGCTAGCAGCTCTTTGAGTCTGCTCACCTCAGTCTCTAGGATGGTATTATGGGCTAGAACATCATAGAAAAAGCCCAGGTCATCATCAGTCTTTGCTGAATCACCTGACCTCCTGATTGAATCAGGATGTACATGCTCTGAGTGTAGACCAGTAGAAGCATGTGCCCCTTGTTCTTGGTACTGGGGACTTCCTGCCTCAGGACTATATCCTTCATTGGTAGTTGCCTCTGGTGAGGTCTTATAGATGTTACCAATTTCATCCTGATCATTTGCTGAATCAGTAGAAGTGGCAGCCTTACCAGATGTTTTAACCTCCTTTTCTACACTTGGAGATTGAACATTGTAACCCCTGTGCTGTGGGTTATCAGAAGCATTTTGTTCCTCCTCCTCAATGGTTGAGGTATTCCCAGTGGTAATTGGTTTCTGGGGAGGGGGAGAGGAATGCAACTGACTCAGCACTTTAGCAACAATAAGTGTTGGGCTTTGAGGGGCGGTTGCATGTGGAGATTATTCAGAAGCAGATTGCACCCGGGGTGAGAGGTGCGCTTCAATGGTAACCCTCTCAATTGAGAGAGGTTCCAGAAATGTGGGATCCCCAATTGTGGTTGCAACAGGATCCTGTTGAGAGGATACCTGTGCGGCTTCAGTAGGTTGAGTCTTGTACATAACTGGGGGGTTATAACCAGTATGTATTTCCTGTGTTTGTGGTACAGGGGCATCCTCATGGGACTCAACTCCTGAGTAGCCTTTTGTGTTTTTCGGATTTAGGTTTGGTGGGGACTTTGGATCTGGAAGTGGAGGCTGTGGGTTCCTTCTGCTTGGGTTTTAGCATCCGGGCAGCCTCTTTTAAAGTAGGGTTTGAGTTATGTCTGGAGTATATATCAGCTAAAATAGCTGGAGCAGGGACTCCAAGACCAACAAGGCCATCTGATTTTAATTTATTCAAAATTATGGCCATCAGAAACCTGAGATAAATTCTGAGCCAGATCCTTTAGTTCCATGAACACTATCTCAGAAAAATTTAGATTTTGGCATTCAAGGATAGAGTACAATACCTGTTGCCATCGAGAAGACATCTGATCCCAAGAAGATGTCTTTGATGAAAGGCAGACATTCACCATATGAAAGATAAGTCTTTCAGCATCATGAAAGTGCTTTTTAAGTATGGTTGTAGCACTTAATTCACCTTCATACCCGTTATGGAGAAAAGACATATCAGTAGTGCCTTTCGGGTATTCTTTAGGATAGGTGCCATCATGCAAATTTAGGGTTTTGCGAATGATGTCGGGGGTGATGAGTACCTGTTTCTGGTTCACCAACAACTGGAGAGTGATTTGTCTATCATTCTCACCAGTTATTACAGAGACGTTGGTCCAGAACTAGGATAAGGAGTCAGGATATATGGTAGGATTCAGAAGAAAGGCTGTCTTGTATGGGGAATCCGCCATAAGATCGATGGCAGTGTCAAACTTGTTCAAGAAGGCCGATTTCGAAAGGTAGGCAACACAGTTGTGTCGGGGTTTTAGTTTCATGGTCGCCATTGTTGAGAGAGAAAGGTTTGAAAACGGCTAATGAAACGTTTGGATATAAGTGCAGGTATTTATAGGTTAAGAAAAGGCTGAAAAGAAAATGACTGAAAGTGTTGGTGTTGGCATCAGTTGTTATGAAAATAACTGAAGACTACTGAAGACGTGGTTTTGTCATCAGCTATTTAAGGTGAAACTACTGATTGTCATCAGCTATTTAAGGTGAAACTACTAAAGACGTGGTTTTGTCATCAGCTATTTAAGGCGAAACAACATTTTGGGAAACAACCGAAGAGAAAATTCTCATCAGTAGTTTTCGTCAATTCTTAGCTTTTCAGCTATTTCATACTGTCCTCAACACTTACTCATCAGTCTTTTTAGTTGTTTTTAGTTGTTTCATAGGACATGAGTACTTATCTGTTTTTACTGGCATCAGTAGTTATAACTACATCAGTCTCTTTTAACAAAATCAGTACATATTTGTGACATGGTTACTAATGATCATCAGTACTTGTTTACTGAGATCATCAGTAGTTATCATTCTTCTAGCTGCAGCATACCAAGCCTTAACACAAGGTTTTGGAAAGTTGAACTATCCAAAGGCTTAGTAAATATATCTGCAAGCTCATCAGCACTAGGCACAAACTTTGGATCAATCAGACCTTTTTCAAAACAATCCCTAATAAAATGGTGTTTGATCTCTATATGTTTGGTCCTAGAATGTTGGACTGGATTCTTGACAATGCACAGAGCTGAAGCACTATCCATTAATAATGGAGTCTTAGTCTCTGTAATGCCATAATCCAATAATTGGTTTTGAAACCAGAGTACCTGAGAAGTACAACTTGCAGCAGCAATGTACTCTACTTCAGCAGTGGATGTTGCAACAGATGTTTGTTTCTTACTCTGCCAAGAAATCAAACAGTTGCCTAGGAATTGACATCCACCAGAAGTTGACTTTCTAGTTAACTTACACCCTGCATAGTCACTATCAGAAAAAGCAACTAATTTGCAAGAGTGTCCAGTGGAATACCAAAGACCTAGAGATTGAGTACCTTGCAGATATCTAAAAATTCTCTTGACTGCAATCAAATGAGATTCTTTAGGAGCAGCCTAAAATCTAGCACAAACACAAGTTGCAAACATGATATCTGGTCTAGAAGCTGTTAAGTACATCAAGGACCCAATCATACATCTGTAAAGTGTTTCATCAACAACTTTACCTTTCTGATCTGTATCCAGTTGTGTGGTGTGGCACATGGGAGTAGAACAGGGCTTACAATTTTGTATATCAAACTTATTCAAAAGATCTTTTGTATATTTTAACTGATGAATGAAGATTCCATCAGCCTTTTGTTTGATTTGCAAGCCTAGAAAGAACTGTAATTCTCCCATTGCACTCATTTCAAACTTTTGTTTCATTAGACTTGTAAAATCATCACACAACTGGGGATCAGAGGATGCAAAAATAATATCATCAACATAAATTTGAACAAGTAGCTTATGCTGATCCACTTTCTTAATAAACAAAGTTTTATCTATGGAACCTCTAGTGAAATTATTGTTAAGTAGAAAATTTGAAAGTGTTTCATACCAGGCTCTAGGAGCTTGCTTCAACCCATAAAGAGCTTTATCAAGTTGATACACCCAATCAGGATGTTTATTGTCCTCAAAACCAGGTGGTTGACACACATAAACCTCTTCTTTTATTTTACCATATAAAAATGCACTTTTGACATCCATTTGATAAACTTTAAGATTGTGGAATGCAGCATAGGCTAAGAACAATCTAATTGCCTCTAGTCTGGCTACAGGGGCAAAGGTTTCATCATAATCAATACCTTCTTCTTGTGAAAACCCTTGTACAACCAGTCTAGCCTTGTTCTTGACAATAAGCCCATTTTCATCAGTTTTATTCCTAAACACCCATTTAGTGCCTATGCACACTAACCTGGGGGTAGAGGAACCAGTTCCCACACTTGCTGCTTTTTGAACTGAAGTAGCTCAAGCTGCATAGCTTCAACCCATCCATTGTCTCTCAAAGCAACATGATAGTTCTTTGGCTCTAGCTGACTGATGAAGAGAGCATAGAAGCAGAAGTTGGACAATTGACTTCTGGTTGAGACACCATCATTGATATCACCAATGATTTGGGACATGGGGTGATTCTTCAGCTCTTGGTACACGATAAGATCAGTGCAAGTGTTTGTAGCAGACTCAGCAGCAGCAGATGTTGATCCAGATTCTTGAAACCAAGTATGAGATGGCAAGTCAAATGATGTAGAGGAATCAGAAATCTCATCAGCATTTGTTGTGGATGGAGCTGCTGAAGCTACAGGAACATCAAGTTTAGTAGACACAGGCAGTTGGTCACTAAACTTGAAAAGGTGAGTACTGATATCATCATAATCTTTAGTACCACCAGGTGGAAGACTTGCTGCAAAAGATGATTTATCCTCATTATCTGCAACAGCTAGAGGTTGATAAGGAACATATTGCAGTATGTCCAGATCAAACAACTCCACAGGGTTTTGTGGAATTTTATCCTTAGGAGATTCATTGAATTCACATGCAAGGTTTCTTCAACTATCTTTGTTCTGCAGTTGAAGACTCTGTAAGCCTTGCATGTGGATGAAATCCTACAAAATACCTTGCATCCACCTTAGGATCAAATTTGTGGAGTTGATCCTTTGTGTTTAGAATGAAACAAGGACACTCAAAGGTTTTGAAGAATGAAAATAGAGGAGCCAAATGATGTAGAACTTCATATGGAGTCTTCATCAACCTCTGATTTACTAACACTCTATTTCGCACATAGCAAGCTGTGTTGACAGCTTCAGCCCAAAAGGTCAATGGCAAACCAGAGTCAGCCAACATAAACTTGCGGCTACAATTAGGGTCATGTTCTTTCTCTCCACTACTCATTTTGTTCTGGAGTCCTTGGGATGCTAAACTGCCTCTTGATTCCCTTTGATAGATAGAAATCATCAAGTGTATGGTTTCTGAATTCAGTTCCATTATCACTTCTATACACTTGACTGATAGGGAATACTGTTTCTCAACATACAACACAAAGTTTATAAACGTCTGAGCAACCTCATCCTTTGAATGCAGAAAGAAAGTCCATACAAATCTGGAGTAATCATCCACAATTACTAGACAGTATTTCTTATTTGCCATGCTCATCACTCTCACAGGACCAAATAGATCCATGTGCAGTAACTGCAAGCAGGCAGTGGACTTAGGTTCTTCAATAGGAGGGAATGAGACTTTGTGTTGTTTTTCTTTCAAACAAGCAGTGCAGGTTTCATCACAGTGGAACTCCTTTATTGGTAGACCTCTCACAAACTATTGTGGATCAGCTGATTCATGTTTTTGAGATTAACATGACCCAACCTTCTATGCCACAGTTTAGATTCCTGAGGAGAGGCTTTGGAGAACAGACAAGGATGACCCTTCAAATCAAGCTTCTTTGACAAATCCAAGGCATATACTCTTCCAATCCTGTTGGCCTTCAGGAGAGTATGTTCATCCAATACTTTGTCAATCAGTCTCAGAACTTGGGAAGACAGAATCCTGCAGTTCTGGCTTGTGAAAAGTGCAACATGCCCTTTATCACCACATCTGACTGACACTCAGTAGATTATACTTGAGATTCTCCATATGGTTAACATCATCAAATCTGATATCTTCATTAGACACATGTCCTTTCCCAATGATAAACCTTAGTATCATTTCCAAATGAAACAAATCCCTTCCTTTCCTTGAGAGTAGTCATTAAGAAGAGAACTGCTTCCAGTCATATGCATAGATCCTCCAATGTCTACATACCAGATGCTCCTTTGGCATGCTGAAGAAACCTGCATTTATCATAAAGAACTAGTTAGGTATTGAGACCCAAACCTTTTGGTTTTGGGTCTGTTTTCATCAACGGATTTAACCATAACTGTTTCTTATGATTAACAGCTGAGAAGAAGGAGATGGTGCTGAAATGGATTCCTTGGATTTGGACCTGGAAAGCCTTTTTAGTGGTTTGATCCCAGGTGCATTAGTTGGTTAACTCTCCCCAACAAATGCTGAACCATCATAACAAGTTGTGTTTGATTTGTAGCCAAAGCTTTCAGCTCTTGTGACATATCAATACTTGTTTGTGATGAGTTCCTGTGGCCCACCATTTCCTCCTTGAAATTTACAGACTTAGTCTGATGTTATCATGAGGAGCATTATCAGTGGTTTATGATAAACCCTATCCTTCCTTTTGGATTTGGATGAAGGCTTGGATTTATCACATTGGGATGACTGTGGTACAAACTTGGTCTCTAACTCATTTTTCATTTCATCCATCTGGATTTTAATGAGCTTATCTCTGTTGAGTTTGGAACCCTTTCTGTACCAGCATTCATCAGAAAGATGATTGAATTTACCACATATTTCACATGGCTTATTCTTCATTTTGGATTGATCAACTGCTGATGTGGAAACTACTGAAGGTGTGATCTTCAGTACTTTCCTCCTTTCAGTATTTTGTTTAGTACTAAAGGATCTGTAACAACTGAAGACTTGTTCTTCAGCTGTTTTCTATCAGCAGTTGTTAATCCTTTTATTCAGCTGATTTGAAATGCTTTTCAGATTTTGTGACTTGCCCTTCAGTACTTGAGGTACTTTTAGGGACAACATCCGAAGTACTCAGCTTCATGTGCTTATCAGTAGTTAACCCATCAGTCAATTGATTGCTGAGGTATCAACACTGATTCATCTATGATTTTAGGTGATCACTTGAGGATGATGCACATGATGTTGTGGTTTGGAAATTACTTTCACCGTCAGATTTTACTATTGGTTGGGAGTAAAATCTGTAGGTGGGGCAATGTGGTTGTAACTATTCCAAACTTCACATTCGAAGCAGATTGCTTGCTGAGCCAGATTTCAAATCCCTTGCAGGATGACACCAGCGGTCACACAAACTTGGGTAACTGCAAGTTTTTCTTTGAGATCTCTGTGGTTCTCAAGAATGACCTCTAGCTTAGCCTTTTCATCATTTAATTGGCACTTAAGCTTATAAATCTCATCATCTTTATCTTTAAGAACAGACTCATACTCAGCTTTACTTTTGGAAAGGGTTTGCTCAAGCTCAAGATTTTGATTTATTAAAGCTACATTTGCCTCTCTAATAGAGATAAATGCAGCTATGCAAGATTCAGAACATAGCTTGGCCTTAGCCTCAGAGGATACCTGGGTTACCTGTGATGAAGATGCATTGGAGCATGAA